>CAXHJY010000075.1:137500-152500 GCA_964016885.1 Eledone cirrhosa
AGAGAGAGAGAGAGAGAGAGAGAGAGAGAGAGAGAGAGATTAGAAAATGCTATTGGGGTCTTTCAGAAGACCCCAATTTATTTCCCATAGCTTTACCGGTTTCAAACTTTGATGCGTTTCAAAAGTTAAGTGAGATGCCATGGTGTGTCTCACATCTGACGGTCTGCGAATTTTCTTTCCTTTTTCCAAGGAAGAAAGTGAGGGTGATTTTGTCTACTAAATTTCCTTGTTTTTTATTAAAGATATTTTGTTTATTTAAAGATTCACTTCTTTTCAAATGTCAACACTTTCGGTTAGCGATCGCTTAAATAAACATTCATATATTTTGCAGTTTATATATAATATCGTCTTTTTTTTAATGTATCATGGATTAAATTTCTGTGTATATCGTCAATTTCTATCTATATTAATAAATGAAGTAATTCTGTCCGAAAAGTCCAGGAAAAAAGAGTGCTCTATGTAGGTAACAGAGCTTAATAGTTATGTAATAAACAACATAAGGCAATTATTTCATTTACCAGTGGTTTCTTAAAAGCAAACAAATTTTGCTTTCAATCATCAGAATGAAAAAATTCTGGTGTATTTATTGGCGTTGGATTTTAAAACAAAAATATAATCTATATGAAAGTGAGGCTGGAAAAGGAAGAAGGAAAGGAAAAATAAAAACACACATGCAAACACACACACACACACAATTATATACATACACATATATATATATACATATACACATGCATACACACACACATACACACACATATATATATGTGTATATATATACATACACATACATATACACATACATACACACATAAATATCAACATATCCATACATACATATACAAATACACAAACGTGCATACACACACACACACACACACACACAAATACATGCATATATAGTAATAATAATAAATTTGAAGACTAAAATCCAAAGAGGGCTCGATAAGGATAAATATATATCAAATATATAAGAACCGTAGAGCAAATATTTATTAAAATAACAGATTAAAGTTTAAGCAAAGAATCGCTGCTTTCACCCTTAACGGGATCTTCTGAAACTAACAAAGTCAATCTGTAAACGCAGAAGTGGATATTTCAAAAAACGTTGCAACCGTTGTTTATACCATTACTTATTTGCATAGGTAAGTATATTTTACCCGTATGTTTTGTGAAGGTACGTATACCTTCTCGTATGTATATTTGATTGTTTATGTTATGGCGTATAATTTTATATATTCTGGTACATATGGTTTGGCTATGTGTATACGGGAGTTTTGCGTCTGTGTGAGTATGCAGGTTCGTACGTATGTAGGGTGTGTGTATATGTGTACTTCATGTTTTGGTTGACTTACGTCTCCGAACATTCGTGTATTACATGTAGGCATGTGTGTGCGCTTGTTATATACGTATTTATTTATTTATATACGTTTATATAATTATTTATTTATTTGTATACACGCATACACACACATATTTATATGTGCGTGGTTTTGTATACCTATGGTAAGTGTTTTGCGTATGTTTGTGTATGTACGTATTTGTCTGACTGTATGTATTTATTTATTTCTATTACTTCTGTATTGTATTTATTTACTTTGTTCTTAACTCTGAAGCGGAGATTCATTCGGTCTCCTAGTTAGAATTTAGTCTACGACGTCAGCTATACCATTTACGTGGTTTTGTCTTTGCGTGCTATTGTTCTCCACGCTCCACATATGACGTATTATCTTCGTTTTTTTCGTTCATTGCCAGAGAACGTCTCTATGAACCACCTAAGAGAACATTGGCCTACGACCTCTTTTATACCATAAACGTGGTTCTGTCTTTGCGCGTAATTGTTTTTCACCGCTCCTATTAATGACGTATTATATTCGTTTTTTTTCCCGTTCTTTGCCAGCGAACGTTTCCACGAACCAAAGTATCGTCTTCCTGTCTTCCTCCGGTTGCAACGTTTTTTGAAATATCCACTTCTGCGTTTACAGATTGACTTTGTTAATTTCAGAAGATCCCGTTAAGGGTGAAAGCAGCGATTATTTGCTTAAACTTTAATCTGTTATTTTAATAAATATATGGCATACGTTAAGACGGGCGTTCGGGAAAGTGAAAGTAAATTTATTTTCATTTTCGAACGTCGTGTTTACATTTTGTGTGTGTGTTTAGATCTAAATGAGTGTCGTTTTAACTGATTATATATATATGTATATGTGTGTGTGTAGTTGACGGTTGAGAGAAGAGTACTCAATACCGAAGTAATCTTGTAATGAGGCTTGCAGAATGGTGAGTCCGCCATTCTAGACGCTGCTGCCTTGCAGAAGTCCCAAATCGAAGCTCTGACACTCTCGTCCCCATCATTCAGCAGGTATTTTGCCAGGCAGCCGCATCATCTCTGATGGTCGGGCTTCCTATTTGGAAATTGAAGGTGGGATTTACGTTCATGATGTTGTGGTGCACGAACGGAACTTTGTAGATCCTGCGGACCTTGATGTGCACACACAGCTCATAAAGAACACATGGAGCCGTGCAAAGAAGAAGCTTCGTCGCCAGCATGTGCAAGCCTCATTACAAGATTACTTCGGTATTGAGTACTCTTCTCTCAACCGTCAACTACACACACACATATACATATATATATAATCAGTTAAAACGACACTCATTTAGATCTAAACACACACACAAAATGTAAACACGACGTTCGAAAATGAAAATAAATTTACTTTCACTTTCCCGAACGCCCGTCTTAAAGTATGCCTAAATATATATATATATATATATATATATATATATATATATATATATATATATATATATATATATATATATATATATATATATATATATATATATATATATATATATATATATATACATAAACATATATATACATACATACACACACATACATATATTACACACCTAAATACATATATATATATATATATATATATATATATACACATACATATACATACATATATACATACATACATACACACAATCATACGTATATACACACGTACATACATACACATACATACACACATATATGCACGCATACATGCGCATGCACAAATATAGAAATATATACACACACCTACATACTCACACACAAATAAATATAAGAAAAAATATATAATAATAAAAAAAATAAAAATGAATATAAAGATTATTATAGTGTTGACAGCGATACAGGCAACAAATAAATGAACAAACACACGTGGAAAGCAATACACACAAATGCACGTACACATACATACGTAAATATAAATGCATACACACACTCTCACACATACACATACATATACAAATACATAAACGCATACACATATACATACACACACACACACACATATACATATATACACATACATACATATATATATATATATATATATATATACACACACATATACATATATACACATACATATACATATATATATATATATATATATATATACATATATATACTTACATACATATCCGTACATACATACATATCACAAACACATACATACAAATACAAACACACATATATATGTGTGTAAAACTCATTCTTAGATAATTCATATGAACCTTGTTTAACTTTAAAATATATATATATATATATATATATATATATATATATATATATATATATATATATATATATATATATGTATATATACATATACATATACATATATATATATATATACATACATACCTATACATATACATACACATACATATGCATACATACATACACACACACATATAATTATATATATATATATATTGTTATACTTTGGGAGGGTCATGTTGCCAATAAGAAACACATGCACCAGTGTGTTTCTTATTGGCAACATGACCCTCCCAAAGTATAATATGACCCTCCCAAAGTATAACAATATCGGTTTCAACACACGATTTCAGATAAAGAATCTTGCTAAACAAATTCAGAAACGAAATATATATATATATATATATATATATATATATATAAACGGAAAAAATGAAACGATATTTCATTTCCCACTCTTAGAACGGCTGTTACTTAAATATAAGTATGTACACGTACATACATATATGTATACCGACGTACAGTAGTATGTATATATATATATACATACATGCACACATATATATATGCACGTATGGATTCACCGAATATTTATTATAATGCTCGGTGTGTTTGTAAACATATATATATGCAAAAGTTTTATTTTAAATTGTTGGGTTACAACGAATAAATATTTTATAACTGATATAAAGCACTCAACAAGTTCTGGAGTAGATATACGATATTAAACAAATGGAAACTATATTTATAAAACCATATTTATTTCATTATACATATTTCAGGGATACCATATTAGAAATATGGCAGGTTTAGAGCACTCAAAAAGTTCCTGGAGCAAAAGATCAATGAAAATAAGCATTACATCACTGTATGTAATTATGCATATACATACATACATACATACATATATATATATATATATATATATATATATATATATATATATATATATATATATATATATATATATATATATATATATATATATATATATATATATATACACATATATACATATATATACATACACACATACACACAAACACAACCACAGAAATACACACATACTTACATATACGTATATATATATATACACACACACATAGGAAAATGTCTGACCCCACGGCAGAGCTGAAGCCGTTTCTGAGTCTATTATATATATACACACAAAACCATTATATAAAAAATACATATATACTCACAAATATACACCTGCCCATACACACACATTAAATCTATATATGGTGGCTGCCAACTCGTTTTCGAGTACGGCCACTACTTTATATCCATGTAGGAGAACCCTGCTGATGCGCTGAACGAGTGTGACTTTTTAGTCCAGCCAGCGACTTGAAAACTCTGGTACCAACACTACACTTGTGACAATTATTGACACATAGTGCTGGGCCCATGTGACGACAAGTGCAGAGAGATCTCCAGATATAAAGCAATGCCTGTGCCGTGAAGCTTTTATAGTGAGCAAAGGCACTGCACAAAGCCAGTCCCACTCTCTTAACCAAGATGATATTTACCAAAAAGAAGAACAAGTCAACATCATTGGATACCATCAGGGTTGCAGGTGTTATATCAGAGTTTTCCTTCTCCTAGAATTCTGCCTTGACAAAGGCTAAGGGGTCATCTCTCCCGGTGATTTTGGATGGCAATTGACTCTTAAGAGCTCCTTTGCTCTTTGACAGGTTTTGTATTTAGTCTTGCAGGATGTCCAAAGTCACCCTCCTCACGAAGAAACCTTGGTGGGGTTGCCAGTTTAGTCGCCAATGACCCGACCATGAGACAGGTTGTACTGGGATACATGTTACCAGTAGCACCAACTGGTGACCTGACATACAAATCTATATATACACACATACATACACACACATATATACATATATATACATACATATATATAGAGATAATATATACACACACGCACAAATACAACACAAGTATATAATATACAATTATATATACATATACATATACATATACATACAGATAGATATAAACATACATACACACACATACATACACATATACATATGCACACACATATACATACACATTTATATACACATACATATATATATATACATATATATACATATATACACATATACATACATATACGCAACACACAAAAAAAATAAATATCTAAAAATAAAAATATTTGGTATGTGAAGGGTAAGGCAGAAAATAGGGGGGGGGGGAATAAATGACATAGGAAAAGGTTTAAATATAAGGGGAGATAAGGGAGAAAGAGAATACGAGAGTACAGCAGGTAAAAAAAACCGTAGTGGAAGTAAAGGGCAGGAAAGGAGTTCAAAGTGATTTGGAGGGATGGGGGGGGGGGGGGGTAATAGCTTGTTAGTACTGGTCTTTATTCTCTAATTAAATCCATTGTCTCACCTGCTCACAAAACATACTGTTTACAGAAATGGATACGCTACGTTGAATCCCAAAACATCTGAAACATTTCCTTCGTAGACGACCTGAAGTTGTAAGGGCCAAATATTAACCCCCATACCAATAGGCAACTACATCACTTTACATAATATCCCACATGCTTTGAAATGAAATTACGTAAATCCAAACTTGCAGGTTTGGCAGTAAAACTTGTTTTCTAAAAGAGAAAAAAAAAACAGAAAGAAACTAAACATGTAAGATATACAATGCAATCTATAGATTTGGCTATTTTGAACAAAGGAAGAATGTTAATAAGGATAGCGCAAGAAATGACTACATCAAGAGCATAAAGGATATAAGGTCATTTCAATCTTTAGTCTACAAATATATCACTCACAACATATTTTATGTGTTTATTCAGTCACCAAGATTGGTCCTTCTAAATTAATTACTACAGGAACCTATTAGAATACAGTTGTACCCCGGTATTCGCGGGGGTTAGGGTCCTAGAGCACTCACGAAGAGTGAAAAACCGGGAATATTGGATGTGATCCATAAAAATGTCTAAAGACGTCAAAACATAACGTAAAATATAGACCGGCAAATACGGTATATTGTTATTAATAAGTTAGCGTTAAAAAGCGCGAAAATATATATTGTCACGAAAAAAGCCATTAAAAAATCGCGGAAGATATTTACGATTCCTCGAATATGCAGTGGTTTCCACGAACAATTATTAGTTAGGTCTCTAAGGAAATTTCCGCGAATAACCGGAACCGCAAATTCCGGGGGTACACTGTATATTTTAAAAAGTCGAGAATTGTTCAATAAAACTGGAAATTACAGCAATCATTGGAGAAGTAAACAAATTTATATACACCATCCAGAGAGAGATGACGGATTGTAAGACTGAAGCAACATTTTCAGCAAAAAAAAAAAACCAGTCCAAGCTGTACCTTGCTTAAGTTTGTGAACACAAAAATATCATTAGGATAGACAATGAATTTCAAGAGAAACAAAGTTAAAGCAGATACTGTCTCTCCCTAAAGTACACTGGAAAATTCTATTTAATACTACAACAAAACAAAGAATGAAATAGACCACTTCTCTTAAAAGGTTGAAAGTGGAGACTGGAAAGCGAAACGCAAAAATCGAAACGCAAAAACGGATATGTGGTTAGAATGTTTGAGGAAAGCATCGTTGAATAGGTTTGACGAGCAAAAACCAGCCAGTAGTAGACTGAGGGGTAGACACCGAGCAAGAACGCTGGACAACATCCATTAAAAAGACTGGCCGTGCTTGGGGATCAAGCCGAATCAATTGAAGATGGTTGCTTCTGACGGAACCAAGAAGAAGAAGAAGAAGAAGAAGAAGAAGGAAAGACAATAAAACTATACTCTGTTGTGGTAGTCAACTGCTCACATGATATCAATGTAGTAGAAATTATCGAATAAGACTATCTTTGGACCATTGATAAAGGTTCTACAAATCCAGTACCTTAAATACACTGTAATCGATATACCAATAATCACACTGGTCAACAAGTACTTTTCATCAAGCATATGTCAAGGTGTACTTAGTGTAGTTTTTAATGCTGATTTCAAATATACAAATAGTTTTTTGACATCAAGTACAGTTTTTAAGATCAGAAAGTGAGAAAGTTTTTTTGGTTTTAGAAATTCCAATTAATGACGGGTATGCATGTATTTCATTTACATCATGGAAACATACCTTTAAAATAAACTACATTATTCATTGCTGCATAGTTCAGATGCAATATTTCATTATCTTAAATTAACCAAGTTTTGTCTGATGAAATAGGTACGTCAACATCTCAAATTGTCCAGTCATAATTGGTCTGTTGAAATATTTCATCATCTCAAATTCAATATAAGTATAACCGTTTGTATCTATTTCCTTACTTGTTTTACAGTGTTAGCAATGTCAAGACAGTGTAGAAATCGACCTGAAGTGTTTTGTTCTGTCTGTGGACAATTTATTGTGAAATCTCAAAAACGTACAATAACACCAGAGATCAAGAAGATTTATAAGCTATACTTTCATTGTCTTCTTTGAGATCAGGACAAGTTATGGACACCACATTTTATCTGCTCAGCTTGCTCAAATGGCTTACGTGACTGGTTCGATAAGAAGAAGTCCATGCCTTTTGCCATTCCAATGATATGGAGGGAGCCGAAAGACCCTTTTAATGACTGCTATTTTTGCAAAGTAAATGTCACAGGATTTTCTATGAAGAATAAACACAAAGTTGTGTATCCCAATTTGTATTCTGCAATGAGACCTGTGCCTCACAATGGAAGTCTGCCAATTCCAGTTCCACCAAATTATGGTATTGAAACATGAGATGATGATGCTGACTGTCACGATAGTGCTGCTGGGGAAGATTACGTGGCTGATGACGATAGCTTTGAACCTCAGAAATGTTCCCAAGCTGAACTGAATGACCTTGTCAGAGACCTATCCTTCTCAAAAGATAAAGCAGAACTGTTGGCATCAAGGCTGAAGGAGAAGTATCTACTAGATCACAGTGTTCGTATAACTTATTTTCGGCAGAGAAACGTGGTTCTATAAATGTGTTTTTCTGTTGAAGGCTCGCTTTGCTTTTGCAGTAACATCGATGGACTTTTCGAATGTTTATCACAAAATCATGATCCTTTAAAGCGGCGTTTGTTTATTGACTCTTCAAACCGAAGTTTAAAAGCTTTACTTCTCGATAATGATAATTTGAAGCCCCCCATTCCTATTGCACACTCCGTTCATCTTCATGAATCATATGAGAATATGGAACTTTTACTTCATGCCATTGCCTATGAAAGATACCCAAGGAAAATACGTGGAGATTTAAAAGTCATTGGAATGTTAATGGGAATGCAGTCAGGTTTCACAAAATATGGTTGTTTCTTGTGTCTATGGGATAGTCGGGCAACTGACAGACATTATTCGAAATCAAACTGGCAGACAAGAACATCATACCAGCCAGGACTGTCTAGCGTCAAGAATACACCTCTTGTAGACCCATGTAATGTCTTATTGCCTCCTTTACACATAAAGCTTAGACTGATGAAACAGTTTGTAAAGATACTAGGGAAGAGAAATGCCAGAGGGTTTGAGTATATTGTAGAAACATTTCCCAAAAATCACACAGGCAACGTTGAAAGAGGGTATCTTTGTCGGACCCCAAATTAGAGAAGTACTCAAAGATATCAACTTCAAGACAATACTGGATGAACTGAAACTGCCTGCCTGGAATGCTTTCAATTGGATCTGTGATAATTTCTTGGGCAACAAGAAGGCAATGGACTACAAGGATGGCATCAAGAATCTTCTGAAATGTTACTCAGCATGTCGCATGTCACTGAAAGTTCACTTCTTGGAATCCCATCTGGATTTCTTCGCAGATAACCTTGGAGCAGTGTCTGATGAACATGGTGAAAGATTTCACCAGGACATTAGTGCTATGGAGAAACGGTTTCAAGGCTTCTGGAATGACAGTATGCTGGCTGACTACTGCTGGACACTTTACCATGATCAACCAGATCAGGAACACCGCAGGAAATCTAAATCACAATGTTTCTAACTCTGTTGTTCTAACTTTGCTTTGTCTGACCCATTTTTTTTTTGTGTATTCACTCTTTGTAGAATGATAGTGATGATTTTTAACTCAATAAACTCATTTACTTTCTAAAAATAATTGTTTCTACTTTTTGGCACACGGCCAGCAATTATCCCAGTACATTACTGGTGCTTTATTTTATCGACCCGGTAAGGATGAAAGGCAAAGTTAACCTCGGCGGGAATTGAACTCAGATCGTAAAGGGACGTAACTATGCTGGAAAGCATAATCCAACCCTCCACCGATACTGCCAATTCACCGCCTTTTACTTTCTAAAAATAATATGTCCTTATTTATTACGTTAATGATTTCATATATACAAATATTTAAATATTTTCATCCTTATGGCGTCGATAAAATAAAATACCAGTAACACACTGCCCTTGTGCCTAAATCAGAAACCATTGTTGTTAAGATGGTGGATTGGCAGTATAGATAGAGCGTCGAGCACCCTGCTTCACGACATAGAGTTATTGCTCTATGCGTTCTGAGTTCAAATCCCGCCAGGGTTAGTTTTGCCTTTCATCATTAAAATAAAGCACCAGTAATGCACTGGGATCGATTTAATCGACTTCCCCACCAAAAGAAAAAAAAAATTGCTGGTCTCGTGCCTAAAGTAGAAACAATCTACATATAAATTTCTATGATTCTGTCACAACGCGTAAAGACAGAAGAGTAGTTTCACTACCTCATACTACTCCTCTCTGTTTAGGTCTGCTGCCTGCGTGAAAGTATGTGTGTAAAAGGAAGGCAGGGGTTGGTGAAAAAATTATAGCAAAATAGCGGCTGGCGTTTCATTTGTTATGTTGTGAATGTGAGCATGTGTTTGTGTGAATGTATGTGTGTGTTTGTGTGAATATATGTGCGTGTGTATTTTTGTTAGTGTGTCTGAGTTTGCACGTTTATATTTATATACTCATACATATAAATGTAAGCATATACACATACACATACGCACACACATATACACATACACGTCAGAGTGTTAAAACAATATCCTAGTTAATTATAAAAAGAACGTATTCCATAATTCACATTCTACATATGATAAATATATCTTAAATAATAAAAGTCTTCTAGATATTAACACTTAAAGAGTGAACAGTTGCACAAAATATATCAAAAATTGTTTCTGCTTTAGGTACAAGGCCAGCAATTTGAAGGGGCGGGGAAAGTCGATTAAATCGACTCCAGTACCTTACTGGTACTTTATTTTATCGACCCCGTAAGGATGAAAGGCAAAGCTAACCTCGGCTTGATTTGAACACAGAACGTAAAGGACCATAACTCTTTGGTCTTTTACGTTCTGTGTTCAAATCCCACCGAGGTTAGCTTTGCCTTTCATCAGACACTAACGCCTTTATATGTTTTCCCCTAAAATAGAAAATAACATATCACTTGGCAAGTGGCATATCAAAATAATCTCACAAATAATCAGGAGGAAGCAAATAAATAATAATAAATATATATTAAACATACATTCGTACATATGCATGCACGATGATGATGATGATGACGATGACTACGACGACGACGACGATGGTGGTGGTGGTGATGATGATGATGATGATGATGATGATGATGATGATGAAGATGACGATGGTGGTGGCGATGATGGTGGTGGTGGTGGTGGTGGTGGTGGTGGTGGTGGTGGTGGTGGTGGTGGTGGTGGTGATGATGATGATGATGATGATGACGATGGTGGTGGCGATGATGGTGGTGGTGATGAAGATGAAGATGATGATGATGATGATGGTGATGATGATGAGGATGAAGATGACGATGGCGGTGGTGATGATGATGATGGTGGTGATGATGATGATGATGATGAAGAGGACGATGGTGGTGGTGATGATGATGATGATGGTGGTTATGATGATGATGATGATGATGATGGTGATGATGATGAAGATGATGATGGTGGTGGTGGTAGTGGTGGTGGTAGTGGTGATGATGATGATGATGGATCCTCCGTTGGTTTCAAAGATGAGCATTCAGTTGTTCTTTAAATTCCCGTATTAGTGATTGAGTATTCTAAAGACACGTGTACCTTTAACACAATTTTCAAGCCGAATTAATGTGACAGATTATGTGACAAGGCTGGATCTTATCTACAGAGAGTTCCGAGGACCATATATTTTTTTTATTCGTAATGAGATTTAAGGACCATATCTTTTCATCTGGGTGATATATTTCCAGATTGTAGACTGCTTGTTACAAAGTCCATCATAGGATATGTTTTCATCCATTTTTATCCATTTTTATCTTTTCTCCCGGTAATTCATCGGATATTGGAAAAAGATAGTGTAGGCATTGATACAAATACTGCTAGAGATTGGTTAGAATTTTTGCTCGGGTAGGAACGTTTATCTCGGCCAAACTCTGTTCCTATAATTTTTAAGTGTGTCGTAACCAGGTCAAGGATATGCGTTACATCATTCATATGTTTAGCATATACTTTCAAGTCGTCCATAAAGAAACTACGTCTAGTTTGTGATTTTATCTTCCTGTAAGCCAAACACACACCATTCAGATTTTTTCATAAAAAATTATAAGTAGTTCATTGAAAGTAATTAAAGCATTAAATAAAGAGAAACTGTCTCCTTTAAATAAATGTACCCCTGTGATTCTTTATCCTATCAGCGTAAAATAAAACAACTTTCTGTATTTAACTTCAGGACAGTGACCCAAAGCAGCGAATGTCTTTGACCCTGGTTATGACCTCTGAAACTTGAGAGAATCAAAGGGCATGTAAAATATTCGAGTAAGGTAAGAATCGAATTCAACTATGGTCCTCCTATGTCATCGCATCTCTAATATCATAATTATATTAAAAATTGTATTGTCAGAAGCTGACAAATAAAGATCTATACAGATCACTGCCACCAGTCTAAAAAAAAGCTTCCTGCAGACGAATGAAACTGGCTGGGCACTGCATCCGTCATCCAGAAGAGATAGCATCACAACTTGTACTCTGGAAACCGACGGTCGGACGAAGAAGCGTGGGAAGACAGGCCGTCTCATTCAATGATACCCTGCTGAGAGGTGCCAACATTGATAACATCGATGAACTGAGAAATGTCATGTTCGACCGGGACCGCTGGAGAAAGCGTGCTGAATCTTTGCGAGTGTAAACTCGGCTGAAAAAGAAGAAGAATTGTATTAGAAATTGCTCAACCCATCCACAAACTCTTTTCTTTCTAGCTACTTGATTAGCTGTAATGATATTGTTACTATCACAGTAATCCTGCAGAAAATACAAATAGGCTGTATACGTTTTATACATTAAATTATGACAGGTAGTTATTTATATTGTGAGGGAATTTGTTGTTTAGTATCAGGCTTGTATCTCCTAACGCCAACCAATTTAGTTTGTTTATATTCTCATTGAAAGCTTGCTGGTAAAGGTCGATAAGACACCCCCAATAAAAGGTCAGTGTTTTGTAGCAATAACCAAGTATGCTTTCTAATTTAGGCAGAATGCCAAATATTTTGGAGGTAAAGGGAAAAGCCGATTATATTGACTCCAGTATCTGACTGGTACTTTATTTTACCGACCTCTGATGATGAAAGGCAAAGTTGACCTTGGTGTAATTTTAAATCTGAACGTAAGAAGCCGTAAATAACTTCTGCAAAGCATTTTGTTCGATTATCTACCGAGTCTGCCAATCCAACGCCCTCAAGCAGTAAGCAGATATGAAGTCTCTGCTTTTCTATTTAACCTAAAGCTTTTCTATCACTGTCTCAAGAATTCTTACCATTCTTATTGTAGGTTGTTAGTGTAATGCAGGGAAACATCTTTCGGATTTTTTCTGGTTATGCTACAGCCTGGTTAAACATTTTTTTTCCAGAAATATTTTCGAGAATATATTTTTCTTTAAGCTGCTTTCTTTTGAAGACTGCTTTTAAATCCTGTTTCTGGATGATCAATTTATATTCTTCATTTTTTAAATTTCTTTGTTCGATTTTTGTTAATATTTATTTATTTTTTATTTTTGCATCTGATTAGCATCATCACATAACTGATAGATTTCTTTATTTGCCACAAGGGCGCACAAGAATTGGGACATTACAAGACATGGGACGGCGGGAGTTTTACATGGAAACGTGTGAACAAATTTAACAATTATAAAATGAAGTAAACAATCGAAATCCCCAATATGGAGGAACATCACTGCGGGGTTATTTTACATCCCGTAAATAGAACAACCCTCGACACTAGGAGCATGTTTTGTAAGTGCTCCTGTCTTCTCTCTTTTGACTTCTTCAACCTACAGGTTTATGTACAGAGAAGGCCCATTCACTCGAGCCATTTTCGCCACATTCACCCACCTTTCATTGAATTTACTGGGGTGTAGCACCTCTCTCTCTCAACTCTCCCCATCCTTTTATAAAGGTATTTGAAGCAGGGGATGAGTTGTTGTCCGAAGAGAAAGGTGTTCGCTTTCAGCCCTTTCAATCTCGTCCACCATATCACTTCTTTCGCCATGGCCACGAGACAGAGGAAAAGTGCCTCTCCTTCGGTGTTAAATGAAAGCGGCAGCGGAGTGACCCTCGCGATGGACTCGGCTGGCAACTAGATTATTTCCACGCGTGAAAGTAGCTGTTCGTCATAATTCTACAGGTCGGCAACTCCTGGGCAGTGAACAATTGCGATTTCGGTGTTCTGTTTGCATCTTGGACAGGGTCTTCTGGCAGAGCCCCTTCCAGGGCGTCCGTGCCTGTAAATTTTGTTTCGAACTGGTAGGACTTCTCAGTAGCACTGTCAGGCCAGATACCTCTGGTAGTTATCCATAGGCCCTGGACCGAAAGACCTCCGGAATAGACTGGCCAGTTTGTCCTGTTCGACACTCAGAGTTTCCCCTAGAACGTCGTCGCACTTATCCTCCAGTAATCCCCTACAGCAGGCATGTCAAACATGTGGTCCGCGGGCCGCATGCAGCCTGCACAAAGGTTTCTACAGCGCGAACATGTTTTATCTTCGTAATATAAAATTAAAAAAATTTCGATATGATTGTTTTTTTTACCGATTTTTGTCAACTATTTTTAACTTCCGGCGAATCACGCGTAGCTCATTAACAGTTGCAAACAGAAAACTTTCTTTCAAAATTTCAAAAGATTTTTCTTTTAAAATGGCTAGTGATCCTCCATCTAAGAGAAAAAGGAAATTGAACGAAGAAGAACGAGTGTTTCAAGAAAAATGGGAATTACAGTATTTTTGCACAACCGTGAGCGCAAAGATACACTGTTTAATAAAATAAAAAAAATGTTTCGTTTTGATTGCTTTTTTTTTTTTGTGAGATTTTAGTCAACTATTTTTAACTTCCGGCGAATCACACGCAGCTCATTAACAGTCGTAAACAGAAAACTTTCTTTCGAAATTTCAAATTTTTTTTTTTTA
>CAXHJY010000075.1:157500-165000 GCA_964016885.1 Eledone cirrhosa
CTCACTCCAATTTTTTATAAATTAAATTATAAATTTAAAAATTTATAAATTTCCGGTTGGTTGGTTGGTTCCACAACCGGACGGTTGTTCATATATTGTCAAAGTTCTTTCGTCACACATTCTGTGACCTCTTCAGTGACTGGGAATTCTTTTCTTTGTTTTGTACCTCTCCTTTGTTCTGTCCTACGCCGTTTTGTTTTTGTGTTTGTTGTGTGCTTAGTTTGCGCATGTGTTACATCCGGGTGTCTGTGTATGTTTTTATTTGTTTATTTATTTGTTTATTTATATGTTACTAGTTGGCTGTTTCTTCTATGTGTGTGTGTTTTCATTTTGTCCTTAATTGTAAGTTGTGATGTTGCTATTCCATTCATGTTTCCTATTTAATTTTGGTTGGAGTTCATTTATGTTTATTGCCTCTGTGATTTGTCTAAACATTGCGTCTTTTCTGTGTGTAGATTTTATTTTTATTTCTATGTTCTATAATTTGCCCTTATGTTCTATTTTAGCATTTTGGTGGAGTACTAATGAGTCTTTTCTATCTTGAAGCTCTCGCCAGTGTTCATTTAATCGTTCCCCTATACTATGAGTTGTCTCACCTATGTACACTCGATCCTTATCTTTACATTGTCCTTCAGTACATCTTATGCTATATACTATGGTTCTAGTTTTGCAGTTAAAATGGGGGGCTTAGTTTACAGATTATGCATTTCTTATCTATACAGGAAGGTCTTTGAAAAGGGTATGTATTACTAATAAGTGTTTTTATAGAGGTACCTGGTCTTTCTACTATCTTAATATTTAGTTTAAGTTTATCTAGGACCCTTCTAAATTTGTAAGCTAGTTCACCTCTAGGGGTTGTAATGTAGACAAACATAATGCAGCCCAATAAAAGGACTGCCAACAACTTAAAGGCCTGGAACAATGATGTGCCAGCGTTGTATGGGCTTCGAAAAGACCATAAAACGAGCAGTGACCCCGTCACAGGACCACCATCACCGCCAATCTGTGGAGCTAACATTGCTAGTAACTACAGACTTTCTTACTTCCTCTCCGTGATCGTACGCCTCATCATTGAAATGTCCCCAGATATATGTGACAGCACAGAGGACCTCCTCGGCGGAATCAGCGAAAATAACCGATCTAGGGACCTAACAAACTGCAGAATAGGTAGTATGGATGTAGTGTCCCTATACCCATCCATTGGCGTGGATTTTGCTGTGGAGAAATGCGTAGAAATGATCAGTGAGAGCAATGTTGAATTCCGTGGGATAGATACCAGTGAGCTGGGACTCGTACTTAAACTTACTTATAGTAATGATTATCTAGATACGTATGACCTTAGCAACCTCTGCCCCACAAGGCCAGCAAGAGGCAGACCACCTACCATTACCTCAATGGCCAAGAAAACCCACACAGAAAGATGGAACGGGTGGACCAGAACCATACGGACCCCCGAAAACCATGATGAACTAAAGAAAATGATTGCACATGTGGTGGGGGCCAGTATAAAACTAAGCCTTAAGGAACATATGTTCAAATTTAATGGAAAAACATATGCCCAAGAGGAGGGAGCAGCCATTGATGTTAGCATTGCAGGTGACATAGCTAACCTATTCATGGTATGGTGGGACAATAAACTTAAAGAACAATTAGAAGACAGCAACCTCTTAACCCTGATAATGTACTCTCACTACGTTGATGATATATACATCGTAGTAAAAACACCCCAACTAGAGAACAGTCAGGAAATAGAGAAAAACACCATGGTAAGCATCCAGCAAATAGCTAACTCCATCCACCAGAGTATTAGAGTTACTATAGACTACTCAAGCAAACACCCCAACCATCGATTACCTGTACTAGACACAGAGCTCTGGTTAGATACCATTAACAACAAAAAACAAATCCTCCATTCCCATTATGCCAAACCCATGACTTCCAAATATCTGATCCACCGAAACTCAGCTGTTTCGGACCATACCAAAATCAACATACTGATTGCGGATTTGGTATGGGTGATGAGAAACGTGTCCCGCATGTGCAACCCCGAAGAACTAGAGAGACACATACAACACTTCATCAACCGTATGCAGTTCTCTGGTTACAATCAGAGAGATAAAATCAGAGTGTATAGAGGAGCCAGAACCAAATGGGAAAAAATGGTAAATAATGACACAAATGGGACCTGCCCCTTGTATAGGAGCAAATTTTGGAATAGAATAGAAAGAACTAGGAATAAGGCTAATAGAATAAACTCATGGTATGATAGCAATAAATACCAGAGTGTAATGTTCATCGATACAACCCCTAGAGGTGAACTAGCTTACAAATTTAGAAGGGCCCTAGATAAACTTAAACTAAATATTAAGATAGTAGAAAGACCAGGTACCTCCATAAAAACACTTATTAGTAATACATACCCTTTTCAAAGACCTTCCTGTATAGATAAGAAATGCATAATCTGTAAACTAAGACCCCATATTAACTGCAAAACTAGAACCATAGTATATAGCATAAGATGTACTGAAGGACAATGTAAAGATAAGAATATAGTGTACATAGGTGAGACAACTCGTAGTATAGGGGAACGATTAAATGAACACTGGCGAGAGCTTCAAGATAGAAAAGACTCATCAGTACTCCACCAACATGCTAAAGTAGAACATAAGGGCAAATTATAGAACATAGAAATAAAAATAAAATCTACACACAGAAAAGACGCAATGTTTAGACAAATCACAGAGGCAATAAACATAAATGAACTCCAACCAAAATTAAATAGAAAACATGAATTAAATAGCAACATCACAACTTACAATTAAGGACAAAATGAAAACACACACACATAGGAAAAACAACCAACTAGTAACATGCAAAAAAATAAACAAATAAAAACATACACAGATACCCGAATGTAATTCATGCGCAAACTAGGCACACAACACAAACAAAAACAAAATGGCGTAGGACAGAACAAAGGAGAGGCACAAAACAAAGAAAAGAATTCCCAGTCACTGAAGAGGTCACAGAATGTGTGACGAAAGAACTTTGACAATATATGAACAACCGTCCGGTTGTGGAACCAACCAACCACCTGGAAATTTATAATTTTTTTAATTTATAATAAATTGGAGTGAGACAATTGGTGCGTGTGTTTCTTATTGGCAACATGAACCTCCCAAGGTATAACAATATCGGTTTCAACACACATTTTCAGATAAAGAATCTTGCTAAACAAATTCAGAAACCATATATATATATAAAGATATATATAAATACATATATATACATATATTATACATATTGTATATATATATATATATATATATATATATATATATATGATAATGAGGGCGCTGCGGAGTTGCAAATGAAAAAAGTTACATATGAAGTTACATATGAAAAAGTTTGTCCTTCATCAGTGATCTTCCAACCATCATAGGCATTTCATCGCTTTAAAGACCATATACCTCCGGTTGGTGCGAGCAACGGCTAAAAAAAAGTCGTTGGGACACGTAAATAAAGGGGACGCGAGGGTAAACAAACAAAATGGTGAAGCAACAGAAAGTGAGGAAGAAAGAGACAAGTCCCAGATTTCTATGAATTTAAATTCGGTGAAATCGTGAACGAGAGACTATAGACCATCAAACCTGGTTGAAATGTGAGCAAGGAAGGAATTTCGCACATGTCTAACGGGAGGAAGAAGGGGTCTGGTCTGCGAATTCGGTAAACATAAGTTCTGTGAAATCGTAGACGAGAGAGAGAAAAAAAATTCATACCAGCTTGGCCAGCGTGCGAGAGAAAAGAATATATATATATATATATATATATATATATATAGAGAGAGAGAGAGAGAGAGAGAGAGAGAGAGAGAGAGAGAGAGAGAGAGAGAGAGAGAGAGAGAGAGAGAGAGAGAGAGAGAGAGAGAGAGAGAGAGAGAGAGAGAGAGAGAGAGAGAGAGAGAGAGAGAGAGAGAGAGAGAGAGAGAGAGAGAGAGACAGAGAGAATTCACAAGAATCAAAGCTATGTTCAAAGCATTTATTCACTTACAATTGTTTCATCCAATCCTAGACTTGTAGTCTCCAGAACATTTTTCAATGCTTGTACATATAATTGACCTCCTATCTAACGCAAGAGACATGCAGATACATATATATATAGTGATGTACAGTGGAGTGACATATATTATACTATACTATATATGTACTGCAATTCAAATTTAAAATCAAAATCAAAATTAAAATTAAAATTAAAATACATGCGGCAGATAACACAGATAATGTAAGAGGATAGTTTGATAGTCAGGTCTAGTAGGTAGTGTATGCGTTAGTTACACATGGAGCATGCAAGTTTGTCTCATTTTTATACTATTATTGTGTGGCAAGGTGTTACATGTAATGCAAGCACTTTAAGCGGGTAAGCAAGAGTATTATGGTGGTTGTAGTGGTAGGGTATTTTTTGTATAGATCAAAAATGTATGTGTGCAGAAAAATAAAAATAAAAAGAAATTTATAGTTTTCACATCCACCACCATTTTAACATTCAGAAAAAGGAAGACATAGTTTTTACATCCATCACATAAGTTACGATGATTTCTTATTGAATGTTTGATGCATTAAATTATTGTTGCGTATTGAGGCTCAGTATTATTTAATCCATATTTATAGAATATGTTCTTACTGCGGCGAGAATTTACAGTGGTTTATTACCCGGAAGTAGGTGTGTAATTAAGGGGAGTTAATGCGTAAGGGGAGGTAACTAACTGATTCTCATAACTAAATTCATTGTTCTAACATACATTATATGGTGCCTCAATTGAGTCGCTTATATAAAAGGTTATATATATTTAATTTTCAATTTTAAATACAGTCTACTCTATCATAATGTATTAAATGTATCTATAGGAAGTTGATTACTCTTTATTATATATCGCTATAATTGTATTTCCCACACAAAGTGCTATATCTTTATATAAAAATTCACTGCAAATACAGTCTACTCTCAAAACATATCAGACGACCTATTAGAATTTTGTCTACATAACCCCTGGTAAGCTATGGAGCAGCGTATGGCTGTTTGCATGATAAAATCAAATACACCTCTTGGGTAGAAATACACCTCTTGGGATAAAAACTTCCCATCTGGCCACAAATACCATAGTATTGTAAATAAAAACACCATTAAAATCTCCTACTCTACCACGCCTAACATAGCATACCACATAGCTAGTAGCAATAAAAGAAAGATTAATACTTACTTTCAACAAACTAAAACACAGCAGGGGTAAACTTTCAAAACAACGTAATAGCTGCAAATTAATAGTAATAATAGTAATAACACTAATGAAATCAATATCATTCGGAGCGACAACCCCCATAGCCATAATGCAATACCTAGCAACCGGACTTCTACACAACATAATAACTGACAGGTTAACATCCAAAATAATTGTAACTGTAGATCTAATAGAACCTGCCCTTTAGGTAAAAAACTGCTTAATCAGGGACATCATCTACTCATGCACGGTCAGAACTAGCAACTCTTCTGAAACTTATATAGGCTCTACTTCGAACTGCTTCAAAACCAGATACAATTCACATCTCCATTCTATCAAAAAACACAATCTAGCCAACTCCACTTCACTATCTATCTAGTTACATACACTATCTGAAAACTAGAAATAGATGATATACACTTCAATGGGAAGTGATAGGTAAGGCGGCATCGTACAGACCACTTAATAAATTCTGTAAGCTCTGTCTACTAGAGACCCATACTATAATCTTTTCGAACCTTAACCTCCTTAATAAAATATCGGAAGTGTTTGCGTCGTGCCAGCACCGCTTCCGACACTCCTTCCAAAACTTTAAACCCAATATATAACAATGTCAGACTTGAACCCATCACTGCTTCTAACACCACACCTCATGGGCATGCCTTACACCACTACACCACACTCTCTGATCCACCCTTCCCTCGACACAAATCATTCTATCTATCTATAACTTTAAATCCTAGAAATATCCCCATAAACACCAACTTTTAATATAATTACTTTCAATTACTTATAATTATATAGGGATAGAAATATAATACAGTCTATATAAACTTTAAATACTAGATACGGCAGTGAATTATATATGCAATTGTAATTAAATGTATGGAGTAATAACATTAGATATATATAGGATTAATTTATTAACATAAGGGATCTGTCTAACTTATATGTAGGGGGGTGCAATGAATTATATATGAATTATATATGAATGTATAACTTGATGGATAGATTAATGACATTGTAAATGAGGGATGTATTTGTCTACCCAAGAGGTGTATTTGATTTTATCATGCAAACAGCCATACGCTGCTCCATAGCTTACCAGGGGTTATGTAGACAAAATTCTAATAGGTCGTCTGATATGTTTTGAGAGTAGACTGTATTTGCAGTGAATTTTTATATAAAGATATAGCACTTTGTGTGGGAAATACAATTATAGCGATATATAATAAAGAGTAATCAACTTCCTATAGATACATTTAATACATTATGATAGAGTAGACTGTATTTAAAATTGAAAATTAAATATATATAACCTTTTATATAAGCGACTCAATTGAGGCACCATATAATGTATGTTAGAACAATGAATTTAGTTATGAGAATCAGTTAGTTACCTCCCCTTACGCATTAACTCCCCTTAATTACACACCTACTTCCGGGTAATAAACCACTGTAAATTCTCGCCGCAGTAAGAACATATTCTATAAATATGGATTAAATAATACTGAGCCTCAATACGCAACAATAATTTAATGCATCAAACATTCAATAAGAAATCATCGTAACTTATGTGATGGATGTAAAAACAATGTCTTCCTTTTTCTGATTGTTAAAATGGTGGTGGATGTGAAAACTATAACTTTCTTTTTATTTTTATTTTTCTGCACACATACATTTTTGATCTATACAAAAAATACCCTACCACTACAACCACCATAATACTCTTGCTTACCCGCTTAAGGTGCTTGCATTACACCTCCTTCGTTATATATATATATATATATGTATGTATATGTATATATATATATATATATATATATATATATATATATATATATATATATATATATATATATATATATATATATATATATATATATATATATATATACATACATATATATATATATAAATTTCGTTTCATTTTTTCCCTTTATATATATATATATATATATATATATGTATAAATTTTCGCTCTACATGGCTGAATACAATAAATGTTATCTGAGTTTTTCGGTTTACATGCCAACACAAGAGAAGAATGAGGGGCTCATTCTACTGACACGGCTTTAGAAATGAGACTTATTTTCATAATTGCAAACGAATCGAATATTATTATTAATAGGGTGAATTGGTTGTTTCGGTAGAGGGTCGGACGCCATGCTTTGACGCATGGAGTTACGGCCCTTGCCATTCTGAATTCAAATCCTGCCGAGGTT
>CAXHJY010000075.1:167500-172500 GCA_964016885.1 Eledone cirrhosa
ATATATATATATAGGAACAAGTAAGACCCCGACAGCAGAGTTCAAGCCGTTTCGACGGGTATTTCTGGACTAAAAAAAAAAAAAGAAAAAAAAATAGCCGTTATATATTGTTATACTTTGGGAGGGTCATGTTGCCAATAAGAAACACACGCACCAGCTGCTTTCTCTCCAATTTATTATAAATTAAATTATAAATTTAAGAAATTTATAAATTTCCGGTTGGTTGGTTCCACAACCGGATGGTTGTTCATATATTGTCAAAGTTCTTTCGTCACACATTCTGTGACCTCATGTAAAGATAAGAATATAGTGTACATAGGTGAGACACCTCGTAGTATAGGAGAACGATTAAATGAACACTGGCGAGAGCTTCAAGATAGAAAAGACTCATCAGTACTCCACCAACATGCTAAAATAGAACATAAGGGCAAATAAGAGAACATAGAAATAAAAATAAAATCTACTCACAGAAAAGACGCAATGTTTAGACAAATCACAGAGGCAATAAACATAAATGAACTCCAATCAAAATTAAATAGAAAACCTGAATGGAATAGCAACATCACAACTTACAATTAAGGACAAAATGAAAACACACACACGCACATAGAACAAACAACCAGCTAGTAACATGTAAATAAACAAATAAAAACACACACAGACACTCGGATGTGGCGCATGCGCAAACTAAGCACACAACACACACAAAAACAAGATGGCGTAGGACAGAACAAAGGAGAGGCACAAAACAAAGAAAAGAATCCCCGGTCACTGATGAGGTCACATAATGTGTGACGAAAGAACTTTGACAATATATGAACAACCATCCGGTTGTGGAACCAACCAACCGGAAATTTACAAATTTCTTAAATTTATAATTTAATTTATAATAAATTGGAGTGAGAGCAACTGGTGCGTGTGTTTCTTATTGGCAACATGACCCTCCCAAAGTGTAACAATATCGGTTTCAACACACGTTTTCAGATAAAGAATCTTGCTAAACAAATTCAGAAACAATATATATATATATATATATACATACATAACAAAGAAAGTGTGGTAAGACCTAGGTTGACCATAATGCACCAGAGTACTGGATACTTAGGGTAGTACAATGGGTAATAGAAAAAGTGTCAGGACCCCGACGGCTGAGCCACGGCCGTCCGGACAGCTAGATCCGAACTAAGCCAGCAGTATGGTTTAGATACTGCTGGCTTAATTCAGATCTTGCTGTCGAAACTTTGTATTTACCGTACCACTGTATAAGGTAAGGGAGCAATGACTTGATAACTGACTTAAAAACGATGTTGTCTTCAGTTACCCACCCTTTGCCTCTGCTGGAATCCGCTAGAGGGCGCCACGTCATAAGTTTCCACACACACACATATATATATATATGTATATATATATATATGTAGGAGGTGAGTTTTATTGTAGCACAATAAAGCAATGCAAATATCGGATAAGTAGCACTCAACAGTTTATAGGACTGGAGTATAAATAAAATCAAATCAAAAGATGGTTAAAAACGTTCCATGTATTTTATTATGCGCATTTCAAAAACAAATATCATCATGGGATGATATTTGCGTTCTCATCAGATAAAATAGGGAGACATGATCTGAAGCTTAAAAAACAAGTTAAAAAACAAGTGTTAAATCAACATATGAAAAATAAAATAAGATAAGAGAGATATATGAGATTGGAAAAAAGGAAAGGAAGGGGGAAAGAAAAGGTAAGGAATAGGAAGAAAAAATATAGATAGAAGAAAAAAATATAATAATAAGGAAAGGAGGACGGAGGAGGAGTATAAGAAGTAAGGATGAAAGAGGAGGAGAAAATAAGTGAGAGAGAGAAATAACGTTTAATACTAAGAAACACTGTCTCACAGAGAAAAAAAACCGTTGTAAGATCATACATAATTTTTTAAAAAAATTAAGAAATTAAATGGTAATGTGGTTTATAAATGGTGATGCTTATGATTAAAGAAAAAGGAATTAAGAATACTATTTATTTAAGGTTTATATATTGAGGGGTTTAATAAGATGTGCGAAAAGGAATTTATTAAAATGTATTATTAAAATAAAATATATTAAGAAGATAAGGTGAATGAAGATAAAGTTAAATGAATTATGAACTTAGAGGAATTAATTAGGGTCCAAGTTTGTTTCTATATATTGTAATAGGAAAAAGTAAATAATAGATTTAATACGAGCATGGAAGGAGAGAAGAAAGAAAAAATTCAAATATATAACGTCAAAAAAATATGTTTACAAAATTTCTCTAATGGTAGTATTAGTATATATTAAAAATAAAAATTTGTATGGCCGAGAATATAAGGAAAATGCTATAGTGAGTTATAAAATGAATTAAGAAGTAATTGAGAAGTAAAAGTTGCAGATTAAAGATTAGAAATTTTTTTAAAAGTTAGGGGACCGCTAACGACATAGTATGAGTAATATTGTATAATATACTGAAATAAGGTAGAAAGATGGGTATATTTGTAAAAAATATAAAAGTGTTTGAGAAAAAAAAAAGATTTAAAACTAATTAGGTAGTAAGATATTAGCTGTATACGTTATAGAAATCTCTATGGGATTTAAGCAAGCAGAGCGAAAATAAATCCGTACGTCTATTTATTATAGAATTAAAATTAGAGATAATGGTAAATTTCTCCGCTAGGCAGAGATTACATGTTCTGGATAGGGAAGAATTAGGGTAAGGAGAAGCGTTGCAAACCTTTCTCCAAGAAATGTTGTAGTTAATATTTTTGTCCTTTAAGGACCATATGAGTTCTGAGAGTGCTGTGTTAGTTCTTTTAAGTTGGTATTTAAAAGAAGAATTGTGATTATAAAATCTTGCCTTAAAGGAAGTGGAAGTGGAACCAAAATAGGTAAAAGAATTCGTACCAGTTATAACCTTACATTCATACACTACATTTTTATCAAGATATTGGTTACTAAGAGGACATTTAGTTCTAATAGGGCAATTGCAATTACGATTAGAGAAATTACCAGAGTTATTAGCAAGTGACCCAATATTATTTATAGAAGGAATGTGGTGGATTGGGCGGTGGATTGGCGGTGGATTGGCAGTATCGGTAGAGGGTCGGACGCCATGCTTTCCAGCATAGTTACGTCCCTTTACGATCTGAGTTCAAATCCCGCCGAGGTTGACTTTGCCTTTCATCCTTACGGGGTCGATAAAATAAAGTACCAGTAATGCACTGGGTAATTGCTGGCCTTGTGCCTAAAGTAGAAACAATTATTTATAGAAGGAATTGAATTGGAGAAGTTACTTACGATAGGTGCTAAGGTTTCCTGATTTAGATTGGTATTATGAACATTCGACAAAGTTACGTTTGACGTCGTATTTAAATTTACGGAATCTAGCCTAGAGTTAACATTGTCGGGCTTACTATTGTTATTATTATGACGCTCAGTGTTGGATGGATATGATTTATTACTTAATATATTTATAACTTAGTATTATGTTTTGAGATAATGTTAGAGATGTTGGAAGTGGTGGAATAAGAGAATTTAATTGTATGCTTATTAAAGATCTTACTATAAATATGTGAAGGAGGGAAGCATTTACCTAAGGCCCTAAAAAATAGTTTAGGAATATTACTAATAATAGATAGAGAAAAAGGAGGGTCGTACCAAATATTTTTATATCTAGGTCTTTTTTATGCCATTGGAATGCTTATAACTAACTATATTACTATAAGTTCCTTCATGATTGGTTTCTTTACTGTATTTAATTTTGTCAGGATAACCGGCTCTGGAAAGCGCATTGTTGTAATAATTGGCTTTAGCGTCAAAGATAAGTTTATTAAAAGATAGATTTGAGATTCTTTTTTCAACATTACTAACTATAACATTTTTAACGTTAATAGGGTGGTTAGATTTAAAATTAACATAATTTAGATTCTCATTGCCTTTATGGTAGGGGTAATATAGGCCGGTGTCAAGATTAAGGGATATATCCAGGAAGTTAGTTAGTTTGACGTTGTTTTCAAATTCAATTTTTAGGTTATGGTGCTTCAATAGATCAAGTATATTATTCTTAATAATATTAAGGGTAACTAAGTTACAGTTTAAGGCAGTAAAAAGAGCATCGTCACGATAAATTCCACCGCGAAGTTGAGGAATTTTCCGATTTAAAGAATTCAAAATAAAGATTCCAATCAAGTCCGTCAATTGCGCTGAATCCGACGAACCTATTGTGATATCAAAATTGTTGGAAGTATCAGATCTAGTCCAATATTCGTTGTTGAATTCCAGGATAGTTATTCTTGCGGTGAGAATCATGTACAGTTCATCCGTGGTGATGTCAGAATATTTAAATGCAAAAGAGAGAGCGTTGTTGAGGAGTGAAGGCGAAATAGAAGACTAGTAGCTGGCAATGTCAAACTGAATAATTTTTTGTTTGTTTTTATTATTCAGGTCATTGAACCAGTCAATTACATCAGATGTACCAATCCATAAATTTAAGTTAGAAATAGAGCAATTAGAACAAACCTGAACTGCCTGTTAGACTAATCGCCCCCTCTAAATCCGATCTGGGGGTTGTTAGTAAATCCATCTTGGATAGAATTATCCCACAGGTTCGTTAGAAAGGTCGTAGCCTCAGTGCATGTTTGCGCATCATCAGCTACGGCATACTCAGTTCTCCCCACAGTAGGTGTTGACAGCAAATGCGCTGCCTGATCAGTGGAACCTGCCCCTTCCTCAAAAAGCGAAATAGTAAACGCTTCAATGCAGTCAGACGTGGACCAGGAGAAATAACGACGGTCAGGCGATAGTAGATGATCGATTCGATGTATGCGTTCATAATTTCTGCCCAACCTTTCAGGGATAGTTTCCTCTTGACTCATTTCTGTATGAGAAAGACCACCCTGCTCATTACCTCGTCCCATATTTTATTCATCTGGAAGCCTGGACCAAACCAGACCCCGAGCAATTTAACTGGATCGCCCTTCCAGTTTCCGACGATAC
>CAXHJY010000075.1:177500-222500 GCA_964016885.1 Eledone cirrhosa
AGACCCACCCGTGCCAGGTTCCCTAGCTACCCGCTCTACGATGTATCGCATGAGGTGGAGGTTGTCGTGAATGGATCTGTCGGGAATGGCGCATGTCTGTGCCTCTCCCACCAGACCACCAACGACAAGCGCCACCCTCTTTGCTAGCACCTTGGCCAAGATCTTGAAATCTGTGTTTAGCAGTGTTATGGGCCTAAAATTATCTATGTTATCCCCTTGTTCGGATCCTTTCTCAGCAGCGCCACCGCTCCTCGGCTCACAGAGCTGGGAATTCTCCCGTTCTGTTGCCAGTTGCAGTAGACGTCCGCCAAGAGGCCTCCGAACAAGTTTGGCATTTGTACGTAAAGTTCATAGGGCAGACCATCTAAACCAGGCGATTTACCCCTTGTGCAACTAGTCATTGCATCCCGTACTTCAGCGGTTGTTATCGGCTTTTCGCAACACTCCGCCTCAGTGGCCGAAAGCCGCGGCAGTCCGTCGAGGTAGACACTAAAGTCCATCCCTCGAACCGGCCCGCCACTGCCCCCGAACAGTTGAGCGAAGTGTCGCTGAAAAGCTTCACACATTTGCCCGGGATCGAGTAGCATGCGCCCGTCGTGGTCCACCAAAGACCGGATCGTGGCTTTGTTGCCACGACGCGCCTCCGCCACTCGGGCCCATTGAACGGCTTTCGTCCCCTCGTGTCTGAGAGAACGCACCCTAGCTCTGACAACGCAGCTTTCGTGCTTTGCATTGAAGAATTGGTCAAGGGCCAATTTCGCCGCAAGTACATCGGTCGCGATACCTTTGCTAAGCGCCTCGTCTAATTTTCTAACTAGTTCTCCCTCTGCTCTATTTTTCTCTATAGCTAAAGCCTTACTAAACCTAATGGACTCTATTCTAATTGCTCTTTTCAGAGCAAACCACCACTTGTTGTTGACGATGGCCCCCGTCAACGCCCGCTTAACTAGTTCGCTAATCCGGTCTCTGTAGGCCTTGCGCGCTGGTAAGGACGCGTTTAGCTTCCAGTAGCCGGGTCCTCGTCTATGAAGCCTATCTAAGTCAAGCACACACATCACGAATTTGTGGTCCGTGTAGCTGACTATCTTGAATTGTGGACAGCCTATGCTAGACCTATCTATTTCCCTACAAAATACTCTATCTAGATATGATCTGGATGACCCTATGCGATTTGTCCATATCCACATTGGTACATTCGGGAAATCCATTCGGTACCTGTCAGACAGTTCAAAACGTCTGAGCAGGTTGCTGAGACTCTTGCACCCTCCTTCCCTATCCACTAATCCCACACAATCCCAGCGTGCATCTAAGATCCCGTTCCAGTCGCCCACTAACACTAAAGAGCGGGACGTTCCAAGAAAGGTCTCCAGACGCCGGAAGAAATCAGGCCGCCCTGCTCCTGTCGGGGCATAGACGGCCACTAACCTGAAAGCTTGCACGTCTCCGCTGGTCACGTCCAGCACCACCAACTTACCTTCTGGGTCCAGGAAGATGGCCCGTATGGCAAGATCCAAACCTCTCCGAAAAAGCACAGCAACTCCTCCCCCCGATCCCGGACGGCTGGGAGATGCGTACACATCGTAGCCGCCGAAGATCGGTGCGAAAGCCTGTGCTTCGGAGATTCTGGTCTCGCTGATGGCCACTACATCTATGTTTAGTGACCTAAGGTCGTTGAGCAGGTGGCCCTGCTTCTAAGACGACTCCAAGTCACGCGCATTTATGCTGCCTATTCTGAGTGAGGTCATGTTGAAAAGGAGTGGAAAAGATGGGAAAGACCACTTACCTTACTTCTCGTAGGGGAAGCACGGTTTTTCCATCCTTTTCACTGCTTGTGGCCTCCTCAGGAAGGATGTCCTTATAAATCCTCCTGGAGAGTACTTGTCGGAAGTCTCCGATGTCTTTGGGGAATTTTTTTTTAGTGTCATGTACGTTTTCTGTGTGATGCGAGTGATTTGTATGTGTGGAGGTGGTGTGAATTTTGGGGTTGTTGTGTAGTCTTTTTCTGTGATGCTGGTGTTGTGTTGGATGTAGTGTAATAGTTGCTTGTTGTTCAAATTTAATGCTGTGTAGTGTGTATCGTTTTGGTTGTTTTGTTTTGTTTGCGTTTGTTGTGGGTTTGTTTCTGTTTCGCATTTTGGTGACTTTTGTGGTGTAGGTGATGGTGGTGTTGGGGTTAATGATGGTGATGGTGTTGGTGTTTGGGTTGAGGGGGTTGGTGATGTTGGTGTGGATGGTGGCATATCTGTCCTAACTTTTTTGTTTCTTAATTTATTTGTTTCCCTCTGTATTTTGTTTTTGGAGGGGGAAGGAAGAGAATTTTTTCTTTTTTGGTTTCTTTTTTTTTTCCGGATATCGTTTCCCACTCCTCGTCGTCACAATCTGTCTCCAGTTGTGATAGGCCGGGGAGTGGAAAATCCTCCACAGGCGTTAGTTTTGGTTGTGGCGTGGTGGATGGTGTAGGCGCTGGTGCTAGTTCTGAAGTGTTGGGTGGTGGTGGTGTTGGTTTTTCTGGTGGTGGTGGTGGTGTTGGTTTTGCTACTGTTGCTGGGGTTGTTGCTGTTATAGTTGCTTCTGTTGTTGCTGCTACAGTTGTTGCTGCCATCTCTGCTACTGGTGGTGTTGATGGTTGTGTCACTGGAGTGGGTAGGAGAGGTGGCCTCAACCTTTTAGCCTGAGGGCAGAAAGCCCTTAGGTTGGTTCCTTCACCACAAACGACACACCTAGGTCTTCTGCCCTCGACAATTACCGTGAGGTGGCTGCCGTCAGTGAGGTCTATTACCTCTGGGATCTCCTCAATGCTTTTTTGGTCCGCTTGGATCAGGAGCTCCATCCCAGATCCGGACCAGTTTTCCTGCTTATCTTTTGCTATTGCTATTATTTTCGTGTTGGCTTCGATGCCGGCGAGGACGGCCGCTATTAGCCAGGGAATTTCGATGGCCGGTGGAACGTGGGTCACCCTGATCTTTACGAGTCTCTGGCCACAATAGCTTGGGACGAGTGTGAAGTCGTCACTTCTTAATGGGGCCATGGAGTGTTCTCTAGCCTCCTCTGGTGTTTCAAAGAACACGTCCACGGTTCCATACTTTTGCCCACGTCTGATGTGGGTTTTTCTTGCCCACACATGTCCCAAAGCTTTTTGGATTTGGGACTCGGATGCCCGTTCCACTCGGCGCGATTTTACATTTATTTTCGATACGACACTGTGCATAGGCGCCGATGCTCCATTTTATTAAGTGGGGGGGGGCTGACCCTGTACCCATCTTTCTTTACCATTTGTCTGGCATTTTCTAAATCCTCCTGAGTTACCGTAAATGCTTCGAACTGTTTGGCTACTCTGGCGAAACTGAGGGTGGTTTTTATTATGTCATTGTTTTTGTTGTTGCTATCGTTATTTGTGTTAATATTAATTTTAGTTTCAGTTGTGGTGGTGGTGACGTCAGTCGTCTTTGGTGGGGAAGAGTCCATTTTGCTTGATTTCATTTCGACATCACGAGTTAATTTATTTTTTTCTTCTTTTGTTTCTGTTGTCGCGGTGGTGGTGGGGGTGGTGGTTGTCGCGGTGGTGGTGGTGGTGGAGGCTTTAACACCTGCAGTCATTGGTAATGGCGGGAAATGAATGTCTGCCTGAGACAAATTTAAAATATTGCTACTGCTTATATTTTTTGTCGTATTGGCAAACGTAGTAACATTTACAATGGTGGTGTCGGTGTGAGGTGTTAATTTGTGAGGAAGGCTTTCAGCTGCTTGGTGCAGAGGTGAATTAGCCATTTTTTTTCAAAGAAATTTTTTGATAATAATAAAGGTTTAAATTTTGGGCACAAGGCCCCAATCTTTTTGGGTGTCCTTTTCGGAAAACAATGTATGTGGGCTTATATATGGTTAACAATAAACATTTTCCATAAATGGCAATTTTTAACAAACGGAAATAACAAACCTTTGCGGAGCACACGATGATACGATTTACTACGTAGGTCGCCAATAATAATAATAATAATAATAATGTTTTCTTTATTAACCACAAGGGTTTACATAAAGTAGACATTAAGGAGAGTACAGGACAATACAGGACGGTACAAATGGGCATTTCTGCGTGTAAAAAACAGAGGATGAAATAAAATAACGAAGAAAAATTCCCCAATAGGGGGGAGACTTCCGAGGGACATTTGTGGAGAAAGACCATTAAAAAACCACAGTGACCCTGACCACCAGGGCAAGTGCCCTCTCCAGTTTTCCACCTTTAATTTACAGACACATACTCAGAGTAGGCCCATTCACTCGGGCCATACTTGTCTCTCCCAACAAAATCCATCTTTCAACAAAATGCTGGGAAGAGAGCACTTCCCTCTCTACCCTGATTTTCCTTTTCAAATGAAATTTGAAAAAGTTAATCAGGGCATCACCGAAGAGGTAAGTGCTCGTCTTCAGCCCTTTCAAACGTGTCCACCATACTATCTCTTTCGCCATGGCCACCAGACAGATAAAAACTGCCTGCCCTTCAAGGCTAAAGGAAGGGGGCGGGGCAATCCTCACGATGGACTCAGCTGACAGCTGGATCCGTCCTACACGTGACAGCAGTGGTTCGACATAAACCCACAAGTCAGCAATGCTCGGACACTGGACGAGTGCGTGCAGAACGGTTTCGTCGCCCTGCGCGCATCTCGGACATGCCCGGCTGACGGCACCTCCATTCCTGTAGAGTTTATCCCGAACTGGCAAAGTTCCCCGGTAGCACTGCCAGGCCAGGGATTTCTGGAAGTTGTCCATAGGCCCCGGCCCGAAAGTCCTTCCGAAGAGATTGGCTAGTTGATTTTCGTCGACGCCTAGAGTTTCTCCAGGTACGACGTCGCTCTTCCCCTCCACTAACCCTCTATAGAACGCCAAGGTGGAGTTTCCACCGATCACATTGCCCGATTGGTCGAGGGCTGTGAGCGCCTGAAGACATTCCAGTCTCCAAGCGCTCCCTCTCGGTCTTCGCTTGACCCAGGACTGCAGCTCCGTCAAGGAGACGAGCTGGGGTAAGACGCGTCTAGCAAGCGGCGACCACACCTGATCACCGTTGAGGAAGAGGTGGAGATGTCGTAGCCTGAGCGCGTGTCTGCGCATCATCAGCCACGGCATTCCCAGCCCTCCACGTAGCGGGTGTTGACAGAAGATGGACCGCCTGACCATCGGAGCGCGTCCCTTCCACAAAAATCGAAAGAGCAGACGCTCCAGCGCAGTCAGGCCGGGCTTAGAACAAGGTACGAGTGTCAGGCGGTAGTAGATGACGGACGCGATGTACGCGTTAGCCACCTCCGCTCGACCTTTCAGGGATAGCTGCCTCTCCGCCCATTTCTGGGTGAGAGAAGCCACCCTGTTCGTCACCTCGTTCCAGTTTTTGTCCGTCTGGGGGTCCGGACCGAACAAAACCCCTAGCAATTTAACCGGTCTGTCCGTCCAGCACCCGACGACGCTGTTGGACGGTATGGACCTGCCTCTCCAGGTGCCTAGCTGCAGGCCCACTGACTTTTCCTGGTTGATCATTGCTCCTGTCACCGCTTCGTATTCTCTTAGTGTAATGCCGATCGCCTCGATATGTTTGGCGTTCGACACCACTACGGTGATATCGTCCGCATATGCTGACACGTATCTTCCGCATCCTAATTCACGCGGGACCCCCCTCAACGTCTCCAGTTTGTGCAGTAATAGCTCGAGAGTCAATACGTACAAGAGGGACGAGAGGGGACATCCTTGGCGGACTGAGCGCATGATGTTGAGCGGTTCCGAAAGGTGACCGTTCACTCTCACCACAGAACAGATGTCGCTGTGCATGGCAGCGATCCAGCCTCTGAAGACGGGCCCAAAGCCAGCCGCCCTCAGGACTGCCGCTAGGTAACGATGGTCGACCCTATCCAAAGCTTTCGACTGATCTAAATTGATCAAGGACCCACCCGTGCCAGGTTCCCTAGCTACCCGCTCTACGATGTATCGCATGAGGTGGAGGTTGTCGTGGATGGATCTGTCGGGAATGTCGCACGTCTGCGCCTCTCCCACCAGACCACCAACGAAAAGCGCCAACCTCTTTGCTAGCACCTTGGCCAAAATCTTGAACTCTGTGTTTAGCAGAGTTATGGGCCTGAAATTATCTATGTTATCCCCCTTGTTCGGATCTTTTCTCAGCAGCGCAACAGCTCCTCGTCTCACAGAGCTGGGAATTCTCCCGTTCTGTTGCCAGTTGCAGTAGACCACCGCCAAGAGGCCTCCGAACATGTCTGGCATTTGTACGTAAAGTTCATAGGGCAGACCATCTAAACCAGGCCATTTTCCCCTTGTGCAACCAGTCATTGCCTCCCGTACTTCAGCGGCTGTTTTCGGCTTTTCGTAACACTCCGCCTCAGTAGCCGAGTACGTTTTCTGTGTGATGCGAGTGATTTGTATGTGTGGAGGTGGTGTGAATTTTTGGGGTGTTGTGTAGTCTTTTTCTGTGATGCTGGTGTTGTGTTGGATGTAGTGTAATAATTGGTTGTTGTTCAAATTTAATGCTGTATAGTGTGTAACGTTTTGGTTGTTTTGTTTTGTTTGCGTTTGTTGTGGGTTTGTTTCTGTTTCGCTTTTTAGTGACTTTTGTGGTGGTGTTGGGGTTAATGGTGGTGATGGTGTTGGTGTTTGTGGTGATGGGGTTGGTGATGCTGGTGTGGATGGTGGCATATCTGTCCTAACTTTTTTGTTTGATAGTTTATTTGTTTCCCTCTGTATTTTGTCTTTGGAGGGGGAAGGAAGAGAATTTTTTTCTTTTTTGCTTTCTTTTTTTCTTTTTTCCTGATACCGTTTCCCACTCCTCGTCGTCACAATCTGTCTCCAGTTGTGATAGGTCGGGTAGTGGAAAATCCTCCACAGGCGTTGGTTTTGGTTGTGGCGTGGTGGATGGTGTAGGCGCTGATGCTACTTCTGGCGCGTTGGGTGGTGGTGTTGGTTTTGCTACTGTTGCTGGGGTTGTTGCTGTTACAGCCGCTTCTGTTGTTGCTGCTACAGTTGTTGCTGCCATCTTTGCTGCTGGTGGTGTTGATGGTTGAGTCACTGGGGTGGGTAAGAGAGGTGGCCTCAACCTTTTAGCCTGAGGGCAGAAAGCCCTTAGGTGGGTTCCTTCACCACAAACGACACACCTAGGCCTTCTGCCCTCGACGATTACGGTGAGGTGGCTGCCGTCAGTGAGGTCTATTACCTCTGGGATCTCCTCGGTGCTTTTTTGGTCCGCTTGGATCAGGATCTCCATCCCAGATCCGGACAATGGTGGTTTCGGTGTGAGATGATAGTTTGTGAGGAAGGCGTTCAGCTGTGAGTCGGCCATGATTTTTCAAAGAAATTTTTTCTTTTGTTTGATAATTATAAAAGTTTAAATTTTGGGCTCAAGGCCCCAATCTTTTTGAGTGTCCTTTTCAGAAAACAATGTATGTGCACTTATATACAGTTAACAATAAAATGTTTCCATATATGGCAATTTTAAACAACTGAAAATAACAAACCTTTGCGGAGCTCACGATAATACGATTTACTATGTAGGTCGCCAATAATAATAATAATAATAATAATAATAATAATAATTTCTTTATTGGCCACAAGGGCTGACATCAAGAAAAAACATTACAGACGGCACAGGAAGGTACAGGACGGTACGATGTGGGTTTTGTACGTGTAAATATTTTTATTATTTATATAAGAAAAGAAAAGAAAAGGACATAGAAACATATATATATATAAACAATAAAAATGAAAATTGAAACAATGAAAAATTCCCCAATAGGGGGGAAACCTCCGAGGGTTACTCGTGGCGAAAACCACACAAAAGACCACGGCCACCCTGACCACCAGGGCAAGCGCCCTCTCTCAATTTATCCATCTCTCAAACTACAGACGTATATTCAGAGTGGTCCCGTTCACTCGGACCATTCTCGCTACATTCACCCACCTTTCAACAAACTTGCTAGAAAGCAGCACTTGCCTCTCCACCCTGATTTTCCTCTTCAAGTGAAACTTGAAAAGGTTAATTAGGGATTCGCCGAAGAGGAAAGTGTCTGTCTTTAATCCTTTTAACCTTGTTCACCACACAACCTCTTTCGCCATGGCCACCAGGCAGATGGAAACCGCGCCTGCCCTTCCTCCTCGAAAGAAGACGGTGAGACCATCTACACAATGGACTCAGTCGACAACCGGATCAGTCCTACACGCGACAGCAACTGTTCGACATAGCTCCACAAGTCAGCAATGCTCGGGCACTGAACGAGTGCATGCACGACGGTTTCGTCGCTCTGCGCGCATCTCGAACAGGCTCCCCGGTAGCACTGCCAAGCCAGGGATTTTTGGAAGTTATCCATAGGTCCCGGGCTGAAAGTTCTCCGGAAGAGAGCAAACAGGTGATCTTCTTCGCGCCCAGGATCTCTCCAAGAATGTCGTCGCTCTTCCCCTCCACTAGTCCTCTATAGAACGCCGAGGTGGATGTTCCACCGATACTGGTGCCCAGCTGACAGAGGGCAGTGAGCGCCTGGAGACATTCCAGTTTCCAAGCGCTATCCCTCAGTCTTTTTCTGACCCAGGACTGCAGCTCCGTCAAGGAGACGAGCTGTGGGCAAACGTGCCTGGCGAACGGCGACCACACCTGTTCACCATCAAGGAAGCACCAGAGATGTCGCAGCCTCAGCGCATGTTTGCGCATCATCAGCCATGGCATGCCCAGACCTTCACACAACGGGTGTTGACAGCATATGGATCGTTTGACCATGGGAGCGCGTCCCTTCCACAAAAAGCGGAAGAGGAGGCGCTCCATTTTGGTGAGAGTTGGGCTGGAGCAAGGGACGGCCGTGAGGCGGTAGCAGATGACGGATGCGATGTACGCATTCGCTACCTCTACCCGGCCTTTCAGTGACAGCTTCCTCTCGGCCTATTTCTGGGTGAGGGAGGCGACCCTGCTCGTCAACTCGCTCCGGTTTTTCTCCATCTGGAGGTCCGATCCGAACCAGAAACCGAGAAATTTAACCCGTACGTCCGTCCAACGCCCCACGACGCTGTCGGATGGCATGGACTTGCCTCACCAGGTGCCGAGCTGCAAGCCCACCGACTTTTCCTGGTTTATCTTTGTTCTTGTCACCGCTTCGTATTCCTTGAGAGCGGTGCCAAGTATCTGGACGTGTCTGGTGCTCCACACCACCACGGTGACGTCGTCAGCGTAAGCCGACTCGGATTTCCCGCACCCTAGTTCGCGTGGGACGCCCCTCATCGCCCCCAGTTTGTGCAGTAACGGCTCGTGAGCCAATACGTATAAGAGGGACGAGAGGGGACAACCCTGGCGGACTGAGCGCATGATGCTGAACGGCTGCGACAGGTGACCGTTCACCCTCACAACTGAGCAGATATCGCTGTACATTGCTGCGATCCAACCCCTGAAAACGGGTCGGAAACCGGCTGCCTCGAGGACCGCCGCCAGGTACCGATGGTCGACCCTATCAAATGCTTTGGATTGATTCAAGTTGATCAGGTCCCCACCCGTGCCAGGTTCCTTAACCACCCTCTCTATGATGTATCGCATGAGGTGGAGGTTGTCGTGTATGGATCTGTCCGGAATGGCGCATGTCTGCGCCTCTCCCACCAGACCCTTGACGACAAGCACCAAACTCGTTGCTAACACCTCGGCCAAAATCTTGAACTCTGCGTTTAGCAGGGTTATGGGCCTGAAATTATCGATAACATCCCCCTTGTTCGGGTCTTTTCTCAGCAGTGCCACTGCTCCCCGGCTCACAAAACTGGGAATGCTCCCGTTCTGCTGCCAGTTGCAGTAGACGTCTGCCAAGAGGTCACCGAACAAGTCTGGCATAAATGCATAAAGCTCGGGCAGACTATCTAAACCTGGCGATTTACCCCTCATGCAGTTAGCCGTATTTCACCGGCTGTATTTGGCTTTTCGCAACACTGTGCTGCGGTCGTCGAGAACCGAGGCAGTCCGTCGAGGTATGCACTGAAGTCCATACACCGATCCGGCCCGCCGCCGCTCCCGAACAGTTCAGCAAAGTGCTGTTGAAAAGCCTCACACATCTCCTCGGGTTCGAGCAACACGCACCCGTTTTGGTCAGAAAAAGACCGAATTGTGGCTTTGTTGCCACGTCGCGCCTCTGCCACCCGGGGCCATTGGACGGATTTCGTCCCATCGTGTTTCAGAGCACGCGCTCTAGCTCTGACAACGCACCCTTCGTGTTTTGTGTTGAAGAATTGATCGAGTGCCAATCTCGCCGCAAGCACGTCGGTTGCGATGCCTGTCCTAAACGCCTCTTCTAGCTTTCTGACCAGCTCTCTCTCTACTCTATTTTCCTCTATCGCTACTCCTTTGCTAAACCTAATCGACTCTACTTTAATTGCTATTTTCAGGGCAAACCACCACCTGTTGTTGGCGACTGCTCCCGTCAACGCCCGCTTAACTAATACGCTAATCCGGTCTCTGTAGGCTTTGCGCGCCGGGAAAGACGCGTGCATCTTCCAGAAACCAGGTCCTTGTCTATGAAGTCTGTCTATGTCGATCTCACAGATCACAAATTTGTGGTCTGTGTAGTCGACTATTTTAAATTGTGGACAACTTATACTAGCCTTATCTAGTTCCCTGCAGAATACCCTATCTAGATACAATCTGGATGACCCGACGCGGTTTGTCCATGTCCACATTGGCACATTCGGGTGATCCAGTCGATACCTGTCAGACAGTTCAAAACGTCTGAGCAGATTGGTGAGGCTCTTGCACCCTCCTCCCCTATCCACTAGCCCCACACAATCCCAGCGTGCATCCAAGATACCGTTCCAGTCGCACACTAACACTAAAGAGCGGGACGTTCCAAGAGAGGTCTCTAGACGTCTAAAGACATCTGGCCGTCCTATCCCTGTCGGGGCATAGAGAGCTACTAGCCTGAAAGCGTTGCCTTCGGTGCCGTTCACGTCCAGCACCACCGACTTACCTTCTTGGTCAAGGAAGATGGTCCGTATGGCGAGACCCAAGCCTTTCCGAAACAACACTGCCACTCCGCCCCCCGCTCCCGGACGGCTCGGAGATGCGTACACCTCGTAACCGTCGAAGATCGATGCGAAAGCTTGCGTTTCGGAGATTCTCGTCTCGCTGATGGCCACCACATCTATGTTTAGTGACCTGAGGTCGTTAAGCAAGTGACCCTGCTTCCAAACCGAGCTCAAGCCACGCACGTTTACACTTCCGATCCTGAATACGGCCACGTTGGGTGAGGTACGGGGCAAGTGAGAAAGATCACTTACCTTGATCGTCTGGTGAAGGGACCGTTGAACCGTCCCTTCGGCTGGTCGTCGGGACTTCTGTGAGTATATCCGAGTATACTCTCCGGTTGAGTGTCCCTCCTAGGTCTCTGAAATCACCAACTGCGTTGGGGAATTTCATTTTAATGTTAGTGTATTGTTTCTGTGATATTCTTACCAGTCTTATGTTCGTTTGTGTTTTGATTGGTGCTGGTATTATGTAGTCTTGCTTTGAAATGTCTGTGTGTTCAATTATGTAAGTCATTAGTTTCTTGTTGTGTGTATTTATTGCTGTGCATTTGTTTTTCTGGGGGTTGGGTGGGGTTCTGCTATTTTCTTGTCGTTGTTGCTGGTGTGTGTGTTTTGTTGTTGTGGTTGTGTTGTTGAAGGTGTTGTTGTGTTGGCGGTGGTGTTGCCGCCGGTGGTGATGGTAGTGCTAGTGTGGGTGGTGATGGTGTTGGTGGTCTTGTTGCTGTAAGCCTCTTTGCAGTAGCCTTCACCCTTTTTTCATCTCTTCCCTCTCTTTTCGAAGGCGACGATGTGCTGCTTCTGCGTTTGTGCCTTCTTGCGACCTTTTGCCAGCCCTCTCCCACCTCACACTTCATGTTCGATTCTGTGAGATCGGGGAGGGGTACCAGCTCCACTCTTTCACTTGTTCTTGTTGGTGATCGTTGCAGTGGAGTCTCTGTTGCAGCTGCAGTTGGTATTACTGTTGTTGTTGTTGATACTTCCACTGCTGCTGCTGTTCTTGATTTCCGTGGCGTGGGTATGGGTGCCACGGACCTATCCTTCCTGCTTGCCGCCTGTCCTGTTGCTGGTAGCAGTGGAACCGGTTTCGGAAGGAGGAGGGTTTTCTCCTTTCTCACGGTCTTCTCATTGCAGAAGGCCCTGAGGTGAGTCTTCGACCCACAGCGAAAGCATTTCGGGCGTTTGCCCACAACACTTATGGGAAGTTCAGTGCCGTTATCGAAGTCTATCACATCCGGGATAGCTTCGATAAACTCCTGGTTTCTTTGAATTAACATCTCAATGGAGGCGCCGACCCAATCTTCTCGTACTTTTTTCTGTACTTGCAGTACGGTTGTTTTGTCCTCGATTCCGACGAGGACAGACGCGGCCAGCCAAGAACGGGCCATCATGGGGAGACTTGGGTCACTTTGACCCTCACAATTTTGTGCCCGCAGTAGGAGGGCACCGACATCATTTCCTCGCTCCTTAGGGTCACTAAGGATTGAGCCGTTTCCTCCTGGGGTGTGACAAAAAGCACGTCCACGGTGGCATATTTCTTGCCTCGGGTGATATGCGTTTTCCGCTGCCACACAGACCCTAAGGTTTTTTGTATTTGAGCCTCTGTGGCTCTTTCAACCCTACGTGATTTTGTGCTTACTGTATGGTACGTGACCGTACAGTGCTGTTGGGTTTCGAAAAATTCTTCGGTTGCCTTACAGATTGCTCGGTGTCCGGGTTTCGTCACCATCTTCCTTGCTTCCTGTAATTCTTCATTTGTTATAAGGATGATTTCCAGATTCTTTGCGATACCTGCAAACGAGATTGGTTTTTCTTTCTTGTTGTTGTTGTCGTCAGTGCTGCTGTTACTTTTGTGGTTTCTGCTGCTACTACGACCGCCACTGCTTCTGTTGTTGTTGTTGTTGCTGCTGTTGTTGCTGCTGCTGCTGCTGCTGCTGCTGTTGTTGTTGCTGTTGCTGCTGCTACTGTTGTTGTTTATACTGCTGCTGATGTTGTTGCGGCTGTTACTAGTATTTTTCTCGCCACTGTTGCTGCTGCTGCTTTTATTACGGCTGCTGCTGCTATTCTTCATGACGTCAGACGAATGAAATGGCCTTCCGTATTTACCGCACACATTTTTCGTCGTCGTCGTCGTGGAGAAGTGTTCCACGGCACGCGCATTCTCTTGATGAAGAACGCTACGAGAAACTACATTGTTTTTTTCTTTTTCTTTAATGGCGTCGCTTGCGAAAGAGGCGACACCACATTTAGAGAAGGGAGGGAGAGAGACAATCTTTTCTCTGACGTAATGACGATTGAGGAAGAAGGTGACGGAAAGAGTGGGAGTGACTTGTGAAAATTCTTTTTTGTAGCCATGTTTTTTTACGGTTTAAAATGAATATTGGGCACAAATCACCAATAACTGGTTATTTAACTCCGAAGGGCCAAATAACAGGCAGAAAGACCCCTCTCACGAGGAGGATGTCTTTATATACAATTTGGTTCAAATTTTAAACAATTTACAATTGTTATAACGGTTAAAAATTACAATATCTTACAGAGCAGAGCCTCCGTCAACCAAGGCATTCAGTAACCAATAATAATAATAATGATGCTTTCTTTATTAACCACAAGGGTTTACACAAAGTAAGACATTAAGGACAGTACAGGACAATACAGCACGGTACAAATGAGCATTTCTGCGTGTCAAAAAAAATAACAGAGGATGTAACAAAAAAAGAAATAATGAAAAATTCCCCAATAGTGGGGCGTTCGTTGAGAAAGCTCATTAAAAAGCCACGGTGACACTGACCACAAGGGCAAGTGCCCTCTCCCAGTTTTCCACGTTTAATTTACAGGCACATACTCAGAGTAGGCCCATTCACTCGGGCCAGTCTTGCCTCTCTCACCCATCTTTCAACAAAATTCTGGGAAGGGAGCACTTCCCTCTCTACCCTGATTTTCCTTTTCAAATGAAATTTGAAAAAGTTAATCAGAGCATCACCGAAGAGGTAAGTGCTCGTCTTCAGCCCTTTCAGACTCGTGCACCATACTATCTCTTTCGCCATGGCCACCAAACAGATAAAAACAGCCTGCCCTTCCCGGCTGATAGCCGGATCCGTCCTACACGCGACAGCAGGTGTTCGACATAAACCCAAAGTCATTAATGCTCGGACACTGGACGGTTTCGTCGCTCTGCACGCATCTCGGACATGCCCGGCTTCCGGTACTTCCATGCCTGTAGAGTTTATCCCGAACTGGCAAAGCTCCTCGGTAGCACTGCCAGGCCAGGGATTTCTGGAAGTTGTCCATAGGCTCCAGCCTGAAAGTTCTTCCGAAGAGATTGGCTAGTTGATTTTCGTCGACGCCTAGAGTTTCCCCAAGTACGTCGTCGCTCTTACCCTCCACTGATCCTTTATAGAACGCCAAGGTGGAGTTTTCACCGATCATATTGCCCGCTTGAAGACTCCCTCTCGGTCTTCGCTTGACCCAGGACTGCAGCTCTGTTAAGGAGACGAGTGGGGAAAGACGCGTCTACAAACGGCGACCACACCTGATCACCGTCGAGGAAGAGGTGATGTCGTAGCCTGAGCGCGTGTCTGCGCATCATCAGCCACGGCATTCCCAGCCCTCCACGTAGCGGGTGTTGACAGAAGATGGACCGCCTGACCATCGGAGCGCGTCCCTTCCACAAAAAGCGAAAAAGCAAACGCTCCAGCGCAGTCAGGCGAGGCTTAGGACAAGGCACGATGAACAGGCGGTAGTAGATGACGGACGCGATGTAAGCATTCGCCACCTCCACTCAACCTTTCAGGGATAGCTTCCTCTCTGCCCATTTCTGGGTGAGAGAAGCCTGCTCGTCACTTCGTCCCAGTTTTTGTCCGTCTGGAGGTCCGGACAGAACAAGACCCCTAGCAATTTAACCGGTCCGTCCAGCACCCGACAACGCTGTTGGACGGCATGGACCTCCCTCTCCAGGTGCCGAGCTGCAGGCCCACTGACTTTTCCTGGTTTATCATTTCTCACCGCTTCGTATTCTCTTAGTGTAGAGCCGATTGCCTCGATGTGTTTGGCGTTCGACACCACTACGGTGACATCGTCCGCATATGCTGACACGGACCTTCCGCATCCAAGGTCGCGCGTGACCCCGCTCAACGTCTCCAGTTTGTGCAGTAATGGCTCGAGAGTCAATACGTACAAAAGGGATGAGAGGGGACATCCTTGGCATCGAGCGCATGATGTTGAACAGTTCCGAAAGGTGACCGTTGACTCTCACCACAGAGCAGATGTCGTTGTGCATGGCAGCGATCCAGCCTCTGAAGACGGGCCCAAAGCCAGCCGCCCTCAGGTCTGCCACCAGATAACGATTGTCGACCCGATCGAAAGCTTTCGACTGATCTAAATTGATCAAGGACCCGCCCGTGCCAGGTTCCCTAGCTACCCTCTCCACGATGTATCGCATGAGGAGGAGGTTGTCGTGGATGGATCTGTCGGGAATGGTGCACGTCTGCGCCTCTCCCACCAGACCACCAACTACAAGCGCCAACCTCTTTGCTAGCACCTTGGCCAAAATCTTGAACTCTGTGTTTAGCAGAGTTATAGGCCTGAAATTATCTATGTTATCCCCTTGTTCGGATCCTTTCTCAGCAGCGCAACAGCTCCTCGTCTCACAGAGCTGGGAATTCTCCCGTGCTGTTGCCAGTTGCAGTAGATGTCCACAAAGAAGCTTCCTAAAAAGTCTGGCATCAGTACGTAAAGAGCGATTTACCCCTTGTGCAGCCAGTCATTGCCTCCCGTACTTCAGCGGCTGTTATCGGCTTTTCGCAACACTCCAGCTCAATGGCCGAGAGCCGCGGCAGTCCGTCGAGGTAGGCACTAAAGTCCATCCCTTGATCCGGCCCGCCGCTGCCCCCGAACATGTGAGAGAAGTGTCGCTGAAAAGCTTCACACATTTTCCCGAGATCGAGTAGCATGCGCCCGTCGTGGTCCACCAAAGACCGGATCGAGGCTTTGTTGCCACGACGCGCCTCCGCCACTCGGGCCCATTGAACAGCTTTCGTCCCCTCGTGTCTGATAGCACGCATTCTAGCTCTGACAACGCAGCCTTCGTGCTTTGCATTGAAGAATTGGTCAAGGGCCAATTTCGCCGCAAGCATGTCGGTCACGATGCCTTTGCTGAGCGCCTCGTCTAATTTTCTAACTAGTTCTCCCTCTGCTCTATTTTTCTCTATTGCTAAAGCCTTACTAAACCTAATGAACTCTATTCTAAACGCTCTTTTCAGAGCAAACCACCACTTGTTGTTGACGATGGCCCCCTTCAACGCCCGCTTAACTAGTTTGCTAATCCGGTCTCTGTAGGCCTTGCGCGCTGTTAATGACGCGTTTAGCTTCCAGTAGCCGGGTCTCTGTCTATGAAGCTTATCTAAGTCAACCTTACAGATCACGAATTTGTGGTCCGTGTAGTCGACTATTCTGAAATGTGGACAGCCTAAGCTAGACCTATCTATTTCCCTACAAAATACCCTATCTAGATATGATCTGGATGACCCGATACGGTTTGTCCATGTCCACATTGGCACATTCGGCAAATCCTGACGGTACCTGTCAGACAGTTGAAACCGTTTGAGTAGGTTTGCGTGGCTTTTACACCCTCCTCCCCTATCCGTAATCCCACACAGTCCCAGCGTGCATCTAAGATCCCGTTCCAGTCGCCCACTAACACTAAAGGGCGGGACGTTCCAAGAAAAGTCTCCAGACTCCGGAAGAAATCAGGCCGCCCTGCTCCTGTCGGGGCATATGCGGTCACTAGCCTGAAAGCTTGTCAGTCTCCACTGGTCGCGTCCACCAACTTACCTTCTGGGTCAGGAAGATGGCCCGTATGGCGAGATCCAAGCCTCTCCGAAAAAGCACAGCAACCCCTCGCCCCGATCCTGGACGGCTGGGAGATGCGTATACATTGTAGCTGCCGAAGATCGGTGCGAAGGCTCGTGCTTCGGAGATTCTGGTCTCGCTGATGGCAACCACATCTATGTTTAGTGACCTGAGGTCGTTGAGCAGGTGACCCTGCTCCCATGACGACTCCGGGTCACGCGCATTTAAGCTGCCTATTCTGAGTGAGTTCATGTTGAAAAGGAGTGAAAAAAAGATGGGAAAGACCACTTCCCTCTCTTCTTCTGGAGGAAGGATGGTTTTTCCGTCCTTCTCACTGTTTGTGGGCCCTCTCCGGAAGGATGTCTTTATAAATCCTCCCGGAGAGTGTTTGTCGGAAGTCTCCGATGTCCTTGGGTAATTTTGATTTTAATTTTAGCGTCGTGTACGTTTTCTGTGTGATGCAAGTGATTTGTATGTGTGGAGTTTGTGTGAATTTTTGGCGTGTTGTGTAGTCTTTTTCTGTGATGCTGGTGTGTTGTTGGATGTAGTGTAATAATTGGTTGTTCAAATTTAATGCTGTGTAGTGTGTATCGTTTTGGTTGTTTTCTTTTGTTTGGGTTTGTTGTGGCTTTGTTTCTATTTCGCTTGTTGGTGGTTTTTGTGGTGTTGGTGATGGTGTTGGTGTTTGTGGTGATGGGGTTGGTGATGCTGGTGTGGGTGGTGACATAGCCGTGACTAACTGTTTCGTTAGTTTGTTTGTTTCGCCCTGCATTTTGTTTTTGGAGAGCGAAGGAAGAGGATTTTTCCTTGTTTGGTTTCTTTTTCTTTTCTTTTTTCCAGATACAGTTTCCCACTCCTCCTCGTCGTTACAATCTGTCTCCAGTTGCGAGAGGTCAGGGAGTGGAAAATCCTCCTCAGGCGTTGGTTTCGGTTGTGGCGTGGTGGATGGTGGAGGCGCTGGTGCTAGTTCTGGTGCGGTTGGTGGTGGTGGTGTTGGTTTTGCTACTGTTGCTGCTACAGGTGCTGGTGTTGTTGCTGATACAGCTGCTTCTGTTGTTGCTGCTACAGTTGTTGCTGCCATTTCTGCTGCTGGTTTTAGAGGTGACCTCAACTTTTTAGTCTGAGGGCAGAAAGCCTTTAGGTGGGTTCCTTCGTCACAAACGACACACCTAGGCCTTCTACCCTCAACGATTACTGTGAGTTGGCTGCCGTCATTGCGGTCTATCACCTCTGGAATTTCCTGTATGTTTTTTTTGTCCGCTTGGATCAGGAGCTCCATCCCAGATCCGGGCCAGTTCTCCTGCTTTACTTTTATCACCTCAATTACTTTAGTGTCGGTCTCGATGTCGGCGAGGACGGCAGCAATTAGCCAGGGAATTTCAATGGCTGGCGGAACCTGGGTCACCCCGATCCTCACCAGCCTCTGACCACAATAGCTTGGGACGAGTGGGAACTCGTCACTTTTTAATGGGGCCATGTAGTGCTCTCTAGCTTCCTGTGGGGTTCCAAAGAACACGTCCACGGTTCGATATTTTTGCCCACGTCTGATGTGGGTTTTTTTGAGCCCACACATGTCCCAAAGCTTTTTGTATCTTGTACTCGGATGTCCGTTCCACTAGGCGCGTTTTAATATTTATCGTCCGATATGACACGGTGCATAGGCGCCGATGGTATTAGATGGGGGGGGGGCTGACCCAGTAACCATATATTTTTTACCTGCGTTTGGCTTCATTCAATTCTTCCCGGCTTACCTCCACCGTTTCATTTTTGTTTGTCGCTTTAGCAAACGACACACTTGGGTTTGCGCTGGTGTTGACGTTGTTGTTTTTGTATTTCTTATTGTTGCTGTTGTTGTTATTGTTATTTTTGTTATTATTATTTTTAGTTTCAGTTGTGGTGGTGGTGGTGGTGGTGTCAGTGGCGTTTGGTGTGGAAGAGTCGATTTCGGAGAATCCATTTCGATATCACAAGAAAATAATTTATTTTTTGTTTCAGTTGTTGCTGTTCTTTTTGACATTGTGGTGGTGGGGATGGCGGCTTTAACACCTGTAGACGTTGGTAATGGCAGGAAATCCATATTTGTATGTGACAAATCTAAATAATTGCCATTTTTGGTGTTGGCATTTTTTTCTGTTTTCTGTATTTTGGTTGTCGCTGTTATTGTTGGAGTTGGTGTGGTAATTTTTTTTAAATTAGTGTTCTCAGTGTTTGTTCACGTTGTTTGTGGTGGTGTTTGTTGTACCAATTTTTGTAATCCTCCTTTCAACTTTTACGCCGTTGTCACATGACAGCAGACATATTGTTGTGGGGCGTGGCTCAGCCATGTTTTTTTTATTTTTTAAAAGTAAAATGTTCAAATATTGCGGCCAAAAGGCCCAAATATTATACTTTCCCCTTCACAGGGAAAAGACCAAGGGCTTATACAAGAAAAATTAAACAACAAATAATTATAACAGGTAAATAAAGCGACTTACAGGGAGCGAGCAAAAAGACCAATAATAATAATAATATATGGGAGTTCATTAAAATGAAGCACACATGATCAAATCACATTACATTGCCTTATATGGTATTTATTAAATCAAATTATTTTCCTTGTAACAAAATATACCTAAAATATATCTAAAATGTAGTTCCAACAATAATTTTGTATATAACAAAACATGTATGAGACTTATGCTATGCAATCCCAGTGGGAACTATGCTTAATTCCATATAGTTTATATAGAATGGTATTAACAAGTTCTGATTCCTTGTGTTAGAAATGATACGAACGTAAACGTCAAAAATGACAGATATTGCCAAATAATTTTTTTTAAATCTAGAGACTTGCTGTTACATATTACATTTTGATCTTAAATTAAGCTAAATGTAGAAAGCAATTTTGATTAATTAAGAACTAATATTGTTGTAAAATTATAAGAACAAATTAAATTAATCAACTGCATCATGACAACACAGACCTAGTGGGCATTAATTCAATAGTAAAGCACTAATGAGAAGGCTTAGTGGTTAGAGCATTGCAATCGGACTGGGTGATGTATTGTTTCCTTAAGCAAGACACTTTATTTCACATTGCTCCAGTTTACTTAGCTGTAGAAATGAGATGATAGGACTGGGGTCCCTATCATTAAAATTACCCAAGACACCTCCAACGAGATATACCTTGGAGCAGGCCAGCTAAACTTGCATAGGTGTGAGCTGTCACACACACAAATGAGAAGAAATTGACATAGTCGTTAGAAGGTCTGACTTACGATTGTAACGTCGTGGGTTCGATTGTTAATTAACAGTATAGTGTGGTGGCGCAGAGCCTGGTGATAAGTATATTGAACTTACGGTCATAACGCCATAGGTTGGATTCTTAATCAACAGTCTGGCACTCTATTCTCTAACTTCCAATCCCGCCGAGGTCAACTTTGCCTCTCATCAATTAGAGGTTGATAAGAAAAAGTACCAGTATAGTACCGCTACGACTCCCTCGGGAGCTATGGATCCATGTCTTCTTCTTCTTCTTCTTCTTCTTCTTCTTCTTCTTCTTCTTCTTCTTCTTCTTCTTCTTCTTCTTCTTCTTCTTCGCCCACTTATTCCTGAGAGGGTCGTGCGGGCAGAGTCTTCAAACACTCCTTTCAGCGGGTCATGTCAGAAGCAACCGTCTCTAACTGATCCGGCTGGATCCCGAAGCGAGACCAGCTAAGCTCATGGACGTTATCCAATCATCTTCCTTGGGATCTACCTCTGGGTCTCCTTCCAGTTGGTTTTGCCCATACAATCTGTCCAGTGATTTTTTTCTGAGACATTTTAACCACATGCTCATAGAAGAAGTAGCGATTTTACCTGGAGCAACACTCTGATCTCCGAGTTACGCACACTCTCGAATAACGATACCCCAAAGACCCTTCGAAAGACCCCATCCCGACCGCTTGTATTCGCGATAGTATTCTTTCCGTCAATACCCAAGATCTATGGCACGAATAAGGAATAAGGATAGGCACGAATAAGGAATAAGGATAGGCACGAATAAGGATAGGCACGAATACCGAACTGAGAATAGCGAGTTTAGCTTTTACACCATCCTCCCTTCTTATTTCAAAAGACTATAGCTGTCGACCAAGCTCCTACAATTATTGCACTTAATTCAACCTCCTACCTTCCATCACTCGTGAACAAGGCCCTGAGATACATCAAATTCTCCACTTGCTTCGGTGGAACTTCACTCACATGTAGAGCGCACTGCGCAAGCTACCTTGTGAAGACGAGTGTCTCAGTTTTCGCAGCACTGATTTTCATTCTTACCATGCAGCAATCAGCAGCAAACCTATCGATTGCAAGTCGGTGATCACCTTCTGACTAGTTAAGTAGTACCATATCGTCTGCAAATTTTAGCCGACTGATCTTATCCCCGCCAGTCGTGATATCACTTCCAATCCGGTTGCGCATGTCAATCCAGTTTATGAAGATTATGCTCAGAAGAGGTGATAGTACGCACCCTTGACAGAGTCCGAATCCCACGTTGAAAGGTTTCGATTAAGCACCATTTATCCGAATAGAAATACTAAGGCATCGATCCCATGCTCCTGCGGAACCTCCCACTGCAGGTCCGGTGGAACACGGTTGTATTTAGAAGTCTTCGAAGAAAGCAGTCTCTCATGATTACTCAAAGAGCTTCTGCAGGGGGAATATTTGGTCGGTTGTGTTGCACTCGGGGCGAAAACAACTTCTTCAACTAGCATGGGCTCAGCAATCTCCAAACATCTATTTATCAGACACAGCATAGACTTTACTGGGAAGGCTTAACAAGGAAATCCCTCTATAGTTGGAGCAATCTCTTTTGTCTTCCTTTTTTAAAAATTGGGATTATCGCCCCCGATTGCCACTGCTTAGGTGACTTTCCAGATATCCAGTTTACACGGAACACAAGGCTTTTAGCATCTCGGGCCGAATTTCATCCTCTCCAGCGGCCTTGCACATTTGACCTCTTTAATTGCTCTTGTGACCTCAGCCTCCAAGAAATTAGACATCGCTTCCTGATGCGCCTCGTGTATATCAGAGGATGCACCTCTCTGACAAAAGGAGAATCGCAGGAACATTCCTGATAGCAGGTGTGGAGGAAGACTTTTTATTACGAAGTTGGCGGATGGTCTACCAAAACACTTTATTCGCTGATCTTATGTCGGATTCCAGCTTAACCCCAAAATCCTCCCATGTCTTAACTTCGGACGCCTTTACTGTTTCTACTGCGGCTCTTCGCGCTAGCTTGTACTGCAAGTGTAAAAAGGAAACTTATTTACAAACCAAGCTTTTTAGGCCTTCTTCTTTGCTCGGGAGGCATCTTTGACCATTTGATTGAACCAAGGGGTCCTCCTGTTACCAGGTGTCACACAAAGCCGTTTTCGCCCGAGACATTAAATAGCTGAAGCAGAATCTGCCGATTTAAACTGTCTCCACTCCATTTCAATGTCCTCAGTTAGCTCAGGGAGTTCTCGGAATTTCTGTGTAATAGTATCTGCATATCCGGTCCTGACTTCCTTATCCCCCAAACCTTCCCACTTTATCATGTAGGCCGACCTGGGCTTGCAAGTTGTGTGGACTTCCTTGACTCTAGGTAGGCTCAAGTTGCAGATAACTAAATGATCTGTTAACAGCACAGTTCCTCACTTATACGAACATCCAGCACAGAATTAAAGAGATCAGACACAATAACAAAATCAATTATTGATCTCTGTCCCCGGTAACCCCTTTATACCAAGTATATTTATGGATGTCTGTACTGGAAGTGGAGGTTCATAATAGAGAGCCCAATACTAGAACAGAAGGCCTCTCCATTTGAATTTAGATCAGGATCGCCGTCCCTTCCAATCACTCCTTTCCGTGTCAGGTGGCCCAAGCCAACATGTGCATTGAAGTTTCCCTTTAGGATATATGACTAAGTCTTTACTACATATAACGCTGCAGTGGCATCATCAAGGATGGATCTGTATCAGACTCTTTGTTTGGTGCATAAACTTGTACCACCCACAGAGACCTTTTCAGCCTAAGCTTGAAGAGGCAAATCCTCCCTGCTGAAGGGATCCAATCCATAACACATTCTGACAGCCGGGGGCTTGTGATTATCCCCACTCACGCCTGTGCTGTCATTTTTAGTGCCACACCTGAACAGTGGAGTTTCCGTCATCCATCCAAATCGACAGTACGAAAGCCAGGGATCTTTATTGAGGAAACTACGACTATATCTAAGCAGTAGCCTCCTCCATTAGTTCCTGTTCATTACCTGTAAGGATTGTGATGTTTCAGGTTCCAATTTTACGATTTGAAACCTTTCGAACCCTTATTCGGATCTCGGGATATTCAATCTCTGTGTGTGTGTATTCCACGCCTCCCAGGACAGGTCACAGTCCTATCCCCAGTTTTTGCAGCATGAGATGGTGACTGCATGATATTTTTCAAATGGGCTTCTCTCTACTTAAAGCCTGAATGCGTCCCTTCTTAACCCGCACAAAGGTTGATGCGCTGTGACTGTCTTTATGTCTCACCATATTGCAGTGAATTTTGGTGGTCTTATTCGCACCAGTTATGAAGGCACATGGCTTAGTGATTAGAGCGTCGAGTTTACAATCGTAAGAATGTGTTGAATCTATTCTTGAGTGTGGGTGATGCGTTGTTCCCTTGAGCAAGACACTTTATTTCATGATGCTTCAGTTTACTCAGCTGTAGAAATGAGTTGCGACGTCACTGGGGCCAAGCTGTATCAGCCATTTGCCACTCCATTGGTGGCATGGAGAGGAGAGACTGGTATACATGAGCGACTGCTGGTCTTCGTTAAACAATCTTTCCCGAACGTGTGCCTCGGAGGGAAACTTTCTAAGGTTCAAATCATATGGTCATTCGTGAACGAAGGGGGTCTTTACCCTTTACCCTTTACCTATTCATACCAATCACCAATCTAATACGTTTCTCAGACCAGCGAAGACTAGACTTTTTTAGTGGCGGCCTTTATTCGCCTAATCGTAGCTACATCACGGGACTGTGAGAGTTGTTTTGGGGGAGCTACAAATATCCTCCATTGCTCCATCCCCCTTAATAGTTTACCAATGTTGATTAGGTGTTACTTATTCTTCCGGCAGGTGCACGCTTATACTGCAAATAACCATCATATCTGGTAGCATGGAACTGTTAGACGGTAATGTTATTGTTATTGTTGTTGATGGTGGTGTCGCTGGTGTTGTTGGAGTTGTAATTACTAAACTAGACTTTGAAAACATACCTGCACATATATATATAAATACACACAGACATACGTAATTATCTAGTTGATTTTGTCTAAATTCCAATGAAATAGTCTTGTTTCTGCGACCCGTTCGTTGGCAGAACGGCTCTGCCGTATGTCAATATGGCACCCATACGACTCTGTCAGGACTCAGGAGTTACGGTCTATACAATACCAATAAGAAATAAAAGGACATACGAGGCTTTATCTAGGATGGATATTTTCCTCGCACATTACTTGTTTTTTTTTAAGAGTGCCCCTAATACCGTCTGCATTTACATGAATCTTCTCTCATAAAACGATTCACAATCGCAGGATATCATCTCCAGGATGTCTCTTGCTAGTTCGCACTTGCTACCTGCTACAGAGGACATTTCAAGTTCATATTTTGATGCGTTGCTGTACGCCATTGCTTCATCAAATTCCAAAAAGTTATTGCATATTTCTAACCATGATTTCTAAATTCTGTACATGCAGTTCTTGATTAATTCATACCACTCTTGTTTGATGTTATCTAAGGCCTTGAGATTATTTACAATTTGATTATATATAACTGTTTTTACTTTTGGCACAAGGCCAGTAATTACTTCAGTGCATTACTGGTGCTTTATTTTATCGACCCCGTAAGATGAAAGGCAAAGCTAACCTCGACGGAAATTGAACTAAGAACGTAAAGGGCTATATTTCTATGCTGCAAAACATAGTGTCTGACCATCTACCGATACTGTTATTCCACCGCCCTTTGATTATATATAACGTCATTTGATTTTATAACAACAAACAGCCTCTGATACATTGCTTTCACTGGACAGGGCTGGACAGGGCTGGACTAGACATGGCTGTGCATGACTAAGCTGTACAGAGCTGGGCTAGACATAGCTGGGCTAGCCTGGCTGGGCATGGCAGGGCATGGCTGGGAATAGCCTGGCTTGGTTTGGCCCGGTAGGATTAACCTTGTTGGACAGGCCTGGACATGGCTTGGCTGAGCGGGGCTGGTCACACTGGACGACTGGACAGGGTTTGACTGGGTTAGGCTGGACTGAACTGGACATGGCAGAGCTGGGTTTCGCTCGGCTGAGACCGGGTTGGTAGACATGTGCATGATTGGATTGGACAGGGTTGAAAGTGCTGGACAGGACCGGCCTTGACTGAGCAGGACTGTGCTGGGCTAGGCCAGGGAATGACTTGCCTAGAATATTATTAAGTTACTAATTGTACCTTGGGTTCAAAGTTACTTTCTCTTTGCAATATTATTTCACTGCTGGATAAAAGTATGGAACAAAGCACTGTGTAAAATTTATTTCTGTCACACAGGCCTCGCTCAATTTCCAAATCACAAACAAATATATATATATATCTGTATTCCCTACATTCTGATGTTTCTGAATGAAAACGAGCGTTGGCTGCAATACAATAACTCTCAATACATTACTGTCAGTGTGTTTTTAATGGTGTTTTTCCACCGCCTTGAACTTAGAAGATGTTTTTTCTCCTCTGGAGATGAAAATGCAGGATAGCATTTCTTTTTCCTCAGAAAAGACCTTTTTTTTTGTTATGTACATAGAATACAAGTTAGGGAGGATAGTTGCCACGCTCAATGTACTATAAAGATCCATCGGAATTTCCTCGGTTGTAGTTGTAAGACTATCAAACATACGGATAGTGTTTAAATCAGGCTGTCATTTGACTCATATACGTAAATAAAACTCTTCTAGCCTGAGGGTTCTTCTTTTTTGGGGTGGGTGGTGGGTCCAATTATGATAAATTGGTCTAATTTTATATTGTATTGTGTCTCTTCTCTTCTCTTCTCTTCTCATTCTTCGCCCACTTATTCCTGTGAGGGTCGTGGGAGCCGAGTCCTCAAACACTCCTACCAGCAGGTCATGTCAGAAGCAGCCCTCTCCAACTGATCCAGGTAGATCGCCAAACGAGACCAGCCAAATCATAGATGTTATCTAACCATCTTGATCGGGATCTACTTCTGGGTTTCTTGCCGGTTGGTTTTGCCAGTAAAATCAGTCCAGCGATTTTTTCCTGGGACATTCTAACCACATGCCCATGGTATCGGAGCTGTGATCTCTCAATTCGGAGAGCATATCTTCCATATGTTTTCGAAATCTTTACTCTGTGAATAATAGCAATGAGTTCGTCACGCTATAAACTTTTATTTTGCTTACATTTTTCACGGTAGACCTAATTATTGATGTGGCCAAATTTAAAGTTTCACCCACATAAGATTGGCCTTTTCTAGCTTCCAATTATCCAGTGTGAGATTCATTTCCATGCCCTTTTAGATGAACTTTTAGCACTTGGAGTTGCAAACTGTTTTCCCACTCATGATGGTTACACAATTGTGTGAGCAATTTGGGTGCATATGAATGTGAAGCCTAGTTTCTTACATGTTAACATACAAGTAAAATAATGTAATGGAGAAGAGGAAAAAATAACCTTTAATTCTTGATGGAGTCAAAGGAGCACCATTCTGACAGACAGCAAGTCTGGGGCATTAAAACCTGGCGGAACCCATTCTTTAAAGGTCTGAACATAACCAATTTCTTCCAGAAAAGGAGAATGAGAGAGAGAGAGAGAGAGAGAGAGAGAGAGAGAGAGAGAGAGAGAGAGAGAGAGAGAGAGAACCGATCCCAGACTCGAACAGATGAAAGGCAAAGTTATCTAGTTGTCTTCGGCGAGATTTGATCTTAGAGCACTCTGAGCAGAAACAATACCACGGCATCAAATATGACGCCCTAAAGAGTGTTATCATTCACTGCCTGAATACAATGTTATTCCACTGAAAATATTGACTCTCAGAAAAAGGAGAGCTATAACGAATTAACGCTAAGCGGAGTACACCAAGCCCGCTTGGTGTACTCCGCTTAGCGTACTCCGCTTAGCGTTAATATTGCTGTGTGTGTGTGTGTGTGTGTGTGTGTGTGTGTGTGTGTGTGTGTGTGTGTGTGTGTGTGTGTGTGTGTGTGTGTGTGTGTGTGTGTATGCATGCTTGTGTACGTGGATGTGTGAATGTGCTTGGGATATCAAGCACATAGAAGTTGATTGAAGGATGTCATACTACTCATCTCCAGATATATATATTTTCCATTATTCATATATTGGTTTCCTATTCCTCTCCAAGCTTCAGAGGAAATACCGTATAGTATGCTCTGTAAAAGTAAAAAAAAAAGATACTATTAAATCAGTCACACACACATGTACACCAGGTCCGAACGCAAAGGAACCAAACTCCCACTGTCATCATCTCTCATTATTATGAGCGGTGGATTGGCAGTATCGGTAGAGGTTCAGACGCCATGCTTTGCAGCAAAGAGTTACGGCCTTTTATTGTCTGAGTTCAAATCCCGCCCCGGTTAACTTTGCCTTTCATCCTTACGGGGTCGATAAAATAAAGTACCAATAATACACTGGGATAATTGCTGGCCTTGTGCCAAATGTAGAAACTATTATTATGGGCAAATAGGGGCCCCCGCGGATGTAGAAGAGACATTCCAGCTCACGTGGCTCACACCCGCGAGTACCAAGCTCTGTGCCACTGGTGGTGAGTAGGGAGGTGGTCATTATGCCAAGGATACCTGTCGGAGAGCAACCGAAGTGCAGCAGAGCCTGGGTTAGTCGCAGGCTGCATCAGGTTGCCGCTGGAGGATGTGTCGCTGCACGTAGCATCCCAAATGAGGGCTTTACCACCGCCGAACGGGAAGATGGCCTTGCAGTCTGGCCTTTTGCCGTCCCCTCTGTCCAGCCCCATTGGCTCGAGCTGGGAGGGGAAGCCTGTAGCATCCAAGCCATGCTTTATGACATCGTTGAGAGCAGCATAGCGTGGAAAGTGGCCGGCACTGTAGCGACAGGACAGCGTGCCAGTTGAAATTAATTGTAATCTCTTTTGACTTACAAGCTATCGTAACTTTGTTTAGTTTTAATCCAGTCTTTACAAATTCTTCTTCCCAACAGCCATCTATAATTCACGAGGCTGGGCTGAAAAACTCATAGACTGACCATGAAAAAGTTATGCTACGGCTGTGAAATCTTACATGCATTAATTTCAACGTTTCTTATTAATAACTGCATTGTTTCTTTTCAGGGACTATGTTGAAAAATAAACCTTATTTGGTCATTCCATGAGAGTATCTTGGTCAACCTATGAATTTTACAGCGGGTTCTCGTGTATATATATATATATATATATATATATATATATATATATATATATATATATACACGAGAACCCTCTGTAAAATTCATATATATATATATATATATATATATATACACACGAGAACCCGCTGTAAAATTCATAGGTTGACCAAGATACTCTCATGGAATGACCAAATAAGGTTTATTTTTCAACATAGTCCCTGAAAAGAAACAATGCAGTTATTAATAAGAAACGTTGAAATTAATGCATGTAAGATTTCACAGCCGTAGCATAACTTTTTCATGGTCAGTCTATGAGTTTTTCAGCCCAGCCTCGTGAATTATAGATGGCTGTTGGGAAGAAGAATTTGTAAAGACTGTATATATATATATATATATATATATATATATATATAAGCATGGAAGAATGCCAGGATTTACTTGTGCCCTCGGACAAAACTGGTAATGTATACATGCTTGACCGTTTTACATACAACGACTGCATCGGGAAAGAGGTTAGGAAAATTACAGGACCACAGGACAGGACAACCTAGATAACATTAACGCCACGACCAAAAAAATAATGACCGGGATAGGAATAGATGATAGGGCCGAAATATATGTACCTAGAAAACCTCCGATATCCATTAAGGATCATAAATTAGACTTTAGAACTAACCTACCTGTTAGGCTAATAGCACCCTCCAAATCAGACATAGGTAGGACCAGCAAGAATATCATAGACAGAATACTACCGGTACTTAGGAACAAAACTAGGCTTAGCTTATGGACCTCCACTAAGGAGGTAATTGATTGGTTCTCGCTAAAAGATAGCAAATAGCAGGTACATTTTATTCAATTAGACATAGCGAATTACTACGCGTCAGTATCTCCTGTAATAGTGAACAAGGCCCTCATGAGCGCCATGGTCAAGTCCAACCTCACTAGGGAGGAGGATAGCCTCATAGTAGCAGCTAGAAAGACGCTAATTAGATTAGAAGATAAGTTATGGGAGAGGAGGGACAGACCCGACAGTTTCGATATCACCATTGGGTCGAGCGACTCAGCGCATGTGACCGATCTGGTGGGGATCTATCTCCTCCATAGATTAGCGGAGATCCCAGAGATCAGCGGAGGAATATACAGAGACGACGCACTTTTCACCTTCTGTTCCCTAAACCCCAGCCAGATGGAGCTAATAATGAAGCGCATATCGCATTTTTTTAAGCAACACGGCTTATCCGTGACTAAGACGGTGAATTTCCTGGACGTTACCTTGGAAATGAATACGGGCATCCACCGACCTTATCACAAGCCCAATGAGAACCTGCAATATGTGAACAGGCAATCCAACCACCCCAGGTCAGTCATAGAAGCAATAGTTAAAGGGGTATCTAAACGCGTATCCACCCTGTCGGCCAACGCAGACGTGTTCAAACAGCACGCCGAATATTATAATGAGGCACTGCGCAGGGCCGGTTACACAGACAGCATAGTGTATACCACAGACAGGGAAGAGCCTAGCGCCGAGGCATGTGGATACATCAATAGCTGTGGCACTTCCATAGGTAGAAGAAATGACCCGGTACTAGCCTCCAAGAACACGAGTAGCAATACAGTTCCCCTTAATGACACAGGACCGACAATAGGACGGACGAAGACACACACGGGCGCTGGACCACCCAGTACACGTAGGCAAAATCCCGGCACGCACACCACATGCGTCGCGGTAACTAGAACTAGGGACAGGGTAACGACAAGTACGGCCATGGCACCCGCTAAAGGGAACACCCGGCCTGGTAGCAGTGGTATAGCCCCAACAACAGCACCACATAGCATTAAAGAGATTAACAGTGGGGCCGACAATATAGAACGGAATACCTTAGTAAGTGAAAGGCATAACCATGACGCCCACGGGAGACATATAGTTAGAGGCAACATAGAGGACGTAATAATAGGCGGGCAAAACCCGAGACGGACATCAGACCCAAGACACACTCACACTACTACACACACACGAAAGAACAAGACTAGATCTAAGGCCGTTACATGGTTTAACACGCCATACTCTAAGCATGTATGCAGCAACGTGCCAGGGCTTTTTTTCCAAGCGTTAGACGAATGCTTCCCGCCGTCGAACAAATTCCACAAGATTTTCAACCGCCACACAGTGAAGTTTTCCTTCTCCACAGCACCTAGCATGGCCGACTGCATAGCCAAAATCAACGCGGTAAAGATGGGAAACATCGACCGTCAACCACGGCGGCAGAATGACCGTCCATCGGAACGTGGAGGATCCCTCGGGGACTGGCCTTCCAACAACAACTCGGCCCCCGCGGCGGCCGCCACGCCCGCGGAAGGCGATACAATCCAACACCAGGAGGGAACGAGCGGAGGAGGGGAGACCATCGTGCCTGCGGAACAACACCCTGAGAATCGGGAGAGGGCTCTAGTAGATCGAGGGCCAGGCGTCCGAAGTGAATAAAATGATGACAGAACATGTAACTGCAGAGCGGGCATCCAGTGTCCTCTGCAGGGAAGTTTCCTAACGAAAGGCCTGGTATATAAATGTGTGGTTAACACCCACAATATAAAGCGCGCCTACATCGGCGCAACATCCACGACCTTTAAATTGCGGATGTATAACCACACGAACTCCTTCAAGGACCGCAGTGAGACACTCCACTAGGCTAGTGGACCTGGTGTGGGACTTGAAAGACAAAGGCACCCCGTACACCTTTGACTGGAGCATCGTTCGGCACGCGAATGCATACTCGGCTGGAAGTAGAAAGTGTAGCCTATGCCTATACGAGGCCATGGAAATAGTCAGACTGAGGATGATGCGGTCAACCAGAAATCGGAAATTATCATGACGTGCAGACACCAGAGAAGGTGCACACTATCCGCATGGAATCCACCGGGAAGCCCAGGCTAAAGGCATGCGGCGGAGCACGCGCCGACCAGAGCGACAAAACGGGTTCAAGGGATCAGACACCATACCCTGATGACATTATCGGTAGAGGGTCGGATGCCATGCTTTCCAGCATAGTTACGTCCCTTTACGATCTGAGTTCAAATCCCGCCGAAGTTGACTTTGCCTTTCATTCTTACGGGGTCGATAAAATAAAGTACCAGTAATGCACTGAGTAATTGCTGGCCTTGTGCCTAGAGTAGAAACAATTATATGCCCCGTGAGGTAAACCAAAATAACCCAAGATGCATACCTGACTCTGCACGTCACCCTAGGCAAGAACATCACCTGATTACACGGTCTTTCAGTCAAATAGGACTATAGGACAATATACCTCAACCACAGTGACATACTCCAATATGGCCGGGCTACACACCCCCATGCATGTGTACCTTTTCAATCGAGAATACATACTCTCCACGTGTTCCATTTTGGAACACATATTATTTGTTCCGTATACAGGCCCAAGTTTACTCCCCATATGTACTATATCCCCATACTCCCCATATGTACTATATCATACGCACACACGTCCCTTGTTTCTTCTCTCTTCTTTTTATATATCTCTATGTGACGTTATACGTATATTTTAACATATTGTATATTTATTTTATTTTTTGTATATGTGTGTATATATGTATGCGTATGTGTATATTTATATGTGTGTATGTAGATATATATATGTATATGTTATGTGAATGTGTAGGGATGTATGTATAGGATTACACTGTTTATATCTGTGCATGTTTAGCACAAGATACATCTTTTAATGTATGACGTTATATGTATATTTTAGTATATTGTAGGGTTTTTTTTTATAGATGTGTATGCATGTGTGTGTATGTACATATATATGTGTGTCTGTATGTGTGTGTGTATATATGTATGTGTATATATGTATACATTTATTTATTTTTTTATTTACTTATTTATTTATTTATATGTGTGTATGTATACATGCATGTATGTGTATGGATGTATGTATTTGGTTACATTGTTTATATTTGTGCATGTGTATAACAAGATGCATCCTTTCATAGATGACCCTGTATGACCCATTGTGTAGATTTATATGACTCTGTGAGTATATCATATTTGAGTACGGACAGATATATATATGTGTGTATGTATCTTTGTAGATGTGCGTGGGCATGTAGGTCATAGGCGCGTATTTGTTTAAGTGTATATGAGCCAGTGTGTGTATGTGTTCATGCACCTACTGTAGGGTAAGGGCTTGTTTGTGTGTATATTTATGTGTGTACATATACATATATATGTGTGTTTGGGAGCGAGTCTGTCTTTGTGCCTGTATATACAGACACGTGTGTGTATGTGCATGTGCGTGTCTATGTATATGTCTGTACGTGTTTGTGTATACGAGTAGATATACGCGTATGCATGTGTGTGCGTATGTATGCGTGTGCGTGTGTGTGTGTGCGTGTGTGTGTATGTGAGTGCGTGTATATATATATATATATGTATACATATATATATATATATATATATATATACATGTACGCGCGCGCGCGCGCGCGCGCGTGTGTGTGTGTGTGTGTGTGTGTATGAGTGCGCGAGTGGACTTGTGAAATACCAAACGCAGCATGGATTCATTGAAGTGTGTCAGGCGTAGGGAGAGCTACTGACCAGAGTGACAGCAACTATTGGCCAGAATTTATGATGACGTAGAAAAACAACAGCCAACAGCAGGGCAAGCGCGAGGAAGATGGTGTTTGACGATAACACCCCAGTGAGAAAATTTGATCCGAAATTATTGCAAGTGTCCGACGAACCTGCAGTTCTAGAATCAGACAGATCCATACAAAGATCGTGTCTCGAGCTGTTTGCCGGCGAAACACTTGTAACACACAATAAATTGAGTTCAGATGCATCACTAATTTTTCGTTTTATATTATATCACACTCTGCTCTGTAAGAACATAGAGTGCTCAACCGACATACCGCCTATGGAAGCATCATAGCTACCATCAGACACACTCATAAAAAAAAATATATATATATATCAACTAGAAATTGATTGACATATATATATATATCTAAAATAAACATATGAAACAATCACAGGGGATAATCTGTAAAAGTGTCTAAGCACACACAGCTATGTGGGTAACTAATTAAAGTTTAACTAGAACTTCAAAAATAGATACCTTATAAATTGATTAATCTTCCTTGTATATATTTCATTAAAGAAATATATTTCACCAATTAATCGATTGGTAAACGACAGTAGCCAAATCCTGGATTTTCAACAAGGAAGAAGACTTAACTATCTGTGTTTACACCTCAAATTCAAATCTGTGACTAACTATTAGCACGTGTTTCATTTAATACAAATACACACATCGCGCCAGCTTCGTCCCAGTGGCGTGAATAGGGTTATCGACAACTAGAAATAGCAGTCAAGACCTTTTAACTGAGTTATCTCTACAATAAAGGGGCCGTATATATATCCAATATTTAAATTAAATTAAGGATGTCATGTCAGAGAGATTTATGTCCTCGATAATTGAGTGGTTAGCCTTTTTATAGGTGGAGTTTAGGCTGCTCCTGATCACTCTGAGGTATCTGTCCGGGTTGACGAAATAGAGGTTTCCAGTTTTGTCCGAGTGCACCAGGATGTCGTTGGTGCTTTCATACTCCGTTATTTTGCTACGGAGTTGTAGGGATCGGTTGTGTCTGGGTTTGAATTTAATACCCTTGACCAGTTGGAAAAGGTCGTTCTCGAAGGGTGAGAGCATAGGGTTCGGTGGGGGAGATTTGTAGGTAATGAATCCGAATCTCTCCTTGGTGTCGAAGTCCTGGTTGTCACGGTATCTGTCATAGAAAAAGTTCTCTATCTTAGTCTTTTCGCAAAAAGGTCGATTTTTTGCGTGAGCATCCGAAGGATTATTCCTACTATTTAAACTCACCGAAATGTTTCCCACATTCGGCGGTGGATTGTACCGAGACGATGGGCTCCTTACCCTCAAAGGGTACAACCCCAATAGTATAGACTGGGTCCGTAAACAACTTATCAACTTCTTCCGGGACGGGGGATTTAAAATCACCCTACAAACGTCCCTAACCCGAGTAAACTTCCTGGACGTTACCCCCAACCTCGAAAATGATCTGTACTACCCATATAGGAAACCAAACGACAACCTGCACTACATCCACCGCCGCTCTAACCATCCTAGAAACATCACCAATAACCTGGTTAAAAACATTTCCCTCCGCATATCTCGTTTGTCCGCTAATGATCAGATATTCGACGAACATGCGCCTCATTACAACCAGGCCCTCAAGTGGAGTGACTTCCGGGAGGAAATATCCTTTTATCCAGCTTCCCTTAGCGGAACCAGCAGGCGACGCCGCCGCTCACGTAACGTGGTTCAATCCTCCCCACAATGCCGAGATAGATGGCAACACCTATCGGGAAAATCTTCTTTAGGCTCCCCGTAAAACACTTTCCACCACAACACCGCTACCACAATATAATCAACAAAAACACCATCAAGCTATCCTACAGCACCACACCTAACTTCGCACAAAACATCGTCTCCTCAAACAACAAAAAACTCAACCCCTATGGAAGAAACAACCTAGAAATTAGTGGAGAGCCGACCAGGAGGTGTAACTGCCCTGATAGATCTACGTGCCCCCTCAACAACAGATGCCGAGAACGTAACGTGATCTACCAGTGCAACGTGAGGACGGACACCTCCAACAAAGCTTATATAGGATTAACCGCTTGTGACTTTAAGACCCGGCTCTACCAACACCGACATACGTTCCGAAACCCGGTCTGGCGACATGCCACCACACTTTCGGGCCATATCTGGGACCTCCAAGATAAAAATATAACTTACCATCTTACTTGGAGGTTACTCTTACACGGGAGGACGCCGTCCGTGTAAATTATGCTCGGAGGAAACATTACAAATGCTGTTTACGAAGGATCAACTCCTAAACAAAAAAGACGAACTGGTAACTGCATGCAAACACAGATTGCGGAAGACTTACCTCGCCCTCAAACCCCCTAATGATCCGGGTGGGTAGACAAGGGCTGAAACACCCCACTTGCCGAATAAGATAGGGAAAACCCCAACTTATATAGGTAGATGTACCTCTTTTCTTTTCCTCTGTTTTCTTCTTCCCTTTGTCTCCTCCTATCACTTCTTTCCACTACCGATTTTCTTCCTCGTTCGTTTCTTTGTTTTTTTTCCCTTTCGCCTACCCCTAGACAGTCCATCGAGCCTCCTTAGCCCCAGTACCCCCACCCCAGTAACTTACAGATAGCATTCGCCGATTACGCTATACTAACTATTCATAGCAGCTGTGTTAGACCCCAGAGATGTGGTATTAATTTTTAATACCCAATTCTAAATGTTCTATAATTCTCATCTAGCAACCCATTCTATAGCATTGGCCGAAAAAGCATAACCAACTAAGTATAGCAGCTGTTGAGACTCCTTAGTTTTTGTTTTATTTCACTTCTCACTTTCCAATCTTACATTCTGATATATCTTTCTCTCATTTTTTATTATATTCTTTTTTATTATATTTTTCCATTGTCTCCTAATCTAATTTGATTTACTATTTCTATAACGTCCCTTCTCCATTGTCTAAAGAAAGCTTTTTTCGCCAACCTCCTCTGGCCTACTTTCATACACATTCCTTAGAATTTGCCATGTAGATTTCACCTTCAACGTTTGACCGGCTCTACCCACTCCCTTATCATTCTACGGGCAAGTTCAGCCACCCCCACCCCGCACCCACTGTCATGATAGACTTTTCTGTGTCTGCTACAAATTTTGACCAATCCTCTTGACAACTACAATCTTCCTATATAAGGAAGTACCCCTTGAAAAGTTCTGCTATTTATTTACAAGACTAAAAAAACTCTTACTTTAGTCCAGAAATAGCCGTCGAAACGGCTTGAGCTCTGCTGTCGGGGTCATACTTTCTCTTATATATATATATATATTTATATATATATAGGGTGGGTAAAATTCCCGAGATCCATGGACGAGTTCTCTCCAGCGGTCTCTGTCCCTCATTATCGCTGCCATGTCCTGCGTCTCTAACAGACCAGTGTCTGTCCTTACGGCATCAACATATTTTAACCTCGGTCTTCCTCTTCCAGTGTGTCCATGCAGGGGCTCCCACAGGAGCACTTAGTGCAGTGTCAACTCTGGATGTCGGTGAGCATATCCGGCTAACCTCAGCCTCCTCTTTGTCACTTTTGAGCTGACATTTGGGAGGCTCCCGTACAGCTCTGAGTTTTTCATCCTCAGTGTATACTGATTAATGTTCAGAGCCATCCTCAGCATTCTCGTGTAGCACCCATCCACCATCTGAGTGAGTTTCTTGGTCAGTGTCCAAGTCTCAGACCCGTACAGCAGCACAGACTCCACTACATCAACGAAGAGGCGGATCTTCAGGTCTTTACGAAGGTCCGACTTCCACACCGATCCCAAGCTGTGGCACGCGGCTTCCCGCCTACATTAGTGATCCCCTCTGGCTTCTCAACATTCTCTACCAGATATTTTGTCTTAATCTCATTCATTCTCATCCCCACACTCACCGACACAGTCTCAACCTCCTGCATCAAATCCTCTGCCTCCTTCACTGTGTTTGTCACCAAAACTATGTCGTCGGCAAATTCAGCATCCGATATCTTTTACGTCTTAATTCTCCTGCTTTGAGCCGGTGTTACAGTAAAGCCAGAGTCCTGGTGTTTCTTCGTCTTCTGTATTTTCGGATCCACAAGTAAGATATATATATATATATATATATGGAAGAAGAAGAAGAAGAAGAAGAAGAAGAAGAAGAAGAAGAAGAAGAAGAAGAAGAAGAAGAAGAAGAAGAAGAAGAAGAAGAAGAAGAAGAAGAAGAAGAAGAAGAAGAAGAAGAAGAAGAAGAAGAAGAAGAAGAAGAAGAAGAAGAAGAAGAAGAAGAAGAAGAAGAAGAAGAAGAAGAAGGAGGAGGAGGAGGACGGCGACATATTTCTTCCAGTTTCGGATCCAAAGTAAGATAATTCATTATTCCCAATTCCGCAAATTCGTCTTGATCAACTTGGAGGTTTTGATTATAGTTCAACAAAAATCTTGAGGAAGATAATATTCTGTTTATCAAAATTTATGATCTAAGAGTATCAAACATATTTTCCACCATTAAGAGAATTCTTTTCTAAAGCATAAAAATAAAAGCTCTATTGAAAGAAACTGCAATCATCATCAGCAAACGTCAACTAAAGGAATTCCAAAAGCACGCCACAAGGGAAAAATTTATATCAGGAGATAATTGTAGGACGTGTAATTCAGATGGTTACATGCAATAGCCTGTAACCATCTGAAATAAAATTTATTTTTTTACTACCAAAATAGAGACCCTGTTTTTGTCATCCAATGGATCAAGATATTATATTATATTATATTAAACTGTCATCCAATGGATCAAGATATTATAACTTGCAAGATTATACCAACGAAGATATTTGTGTGATATTCTCGTGGCGATAAAAGAGGGCAAACCTACCCACAGAAACTGATATCTTACTTAAAGCCTTAAAAGAACTCATTGTCCACAAGCAGAACCAACAATCTAAACTATAACAAAGGAAGGCCTGCGGGACTACGTACGGTTTATTTTTTGTTTTTACCCCGTTAGTAAAATAAGTTGGATTACTTTGAATAAATAATTGTTTCTACTTTAGGCACAAGGCCAGCAATTACCCAGTACATTACTGATACTTTATTTTATCGACCCCGTAAGGATGAAAGGCAAAGTAACCCTCGGCGGGATTTGAATTCAGACCGTAAAGGGACGTAACTATGCTGGAAAGCATGGCGTCCGACTCTCTACCGATACTGCCAATCCACATAATGAATGAATATTACATAATTTATCTACTAAATTTCGTAAACAAAAATAATTTCGTAAAAATAAATAATTTAAAATTGACTTCTTTTCAAAGTTGCACTTCCGCTATATCGTCGCCACCACCATCACTTCAACTACCATTTATATCGAAAGAGATAGTGAGTGATGTCAACGCTTCCGGTGGCGATCACTTAAATAAACATACTAATTTTCTGTCACTAATTTTCTCCTAATGCAGTTTATATATAATATCGTCTTTTTTTAATGTATCATGGATTACGTTACTGATTACATAAGACAGTGTAACATAGTATTCGTTCAATTTCTGTTTATATTGTCAATTACGATTTTATTTGATGTATCATATCTACATGTATATATACTTGCATATAATATCAATATACACACTACACATGCCAGCAGAAAACCACCCGAAGGGTGGTTTTTCTGCTAGTGTAACTAAATAATCGAATCTCAACTTCAAGTTAATTCGTCCCGGCTCAGCTGCAACTGCAGTTGTTAAACCTGCTGATGATATTGATGACTCACTTACTGTCAGCTCATTTTTCCTCAGTCTCCTCAGTTTTTTCTACGAGTGTAAGGCAAGAACTAGCGGAGCATCACAGCTCTACTAATTCATCAAACTCAACTGTGATGTACTATAGGTAAATAAAATTATTAAACATCGGCAATAATTATTTTTTCTATTTAATATTACATACAGTATGTAGTGTTAAATGATTTTATTATATATTGTACATTATACTTAGTTACATGATGTCTACAATATTTTCTGTAATTTTGTTATCTTAACGTGGTCAGCGTATGGTGTATAGATTTCCAATATTGCTTACGTACACAATATTAAAACTATCATTGGTTAAACTCGGACTAAAACAGTGCTTTTTCTCCTGTTAAGGCAGTTTAAAGAAGGATCACAGACACACATATGCACACAGATACACACGCGCTTTCTGTGCGAGTGTGCGTGTATGTGTGTGGATATATATATATATATATATATATATATATATATATATAATATAGAACAGGCTTCCACAGGACTAGAACTGTTTCATTCGGGAGAAATCATGAGGAAGCCTGATGATTTCTCCCGAATTAAACAGTTCTAGTCCTGTAGAACCCTTTCCTATATTAAATATTTATACTCTCTGCTTTGTATTCAGTACCTTACTTACTGTGGTTACCCCCTATTGAACCCGGGATAAACTTATATACATATATATATAGGAACGAGTAGGACCCGACGGCTGAGCTCAAGCCGTTTCTGGACTAAATTGGCAAGACTGGATTTGAACCTCTGAAATATGTATAATAAAATACATTTGATCACATGAATGTCTATATTTATTAATATTTTGAATTAATATTAATAACTCCAGAAACCCTCACTGTTGAGTGCTTCTAATCTATTGTAAAACTTTATTCATTGATTAATTCAATGAACCTTGTTTAACTTTTAATCTTATATATATATATATATATATATATATATATATATGTAAGTATGCATGTATGTATACGTACATACATATATGTATACAGACGTACAGTAGTATGTATATATATACATACATGCACACACATATATATATATGCACGTATCGGTTTACCGAACATTTATTATAATGTTCGGTTTGTTTGTAAACAAACAAACAGCCCGAATTACGCCGTACAGTGTTTAGGCAACCACGTCACCATTTTGTTCAACACTGACACAGGAACGATGTACTAGTTTCAAGCTTATTAGCTATCGTCAGCATCGTATACCTTCCTGCCAGATGGTTGAACGTCTGAAAGTATATATTTTCTTTATGCATATTAACGGCTGAGCAGCCTAATTTGCATATCGAGTGAGTTTAGTCGGCTGGGCGCACCGAAAACGATAAATGGAATAGAATGAAACGAAATTTCATTTCTCACTCTTAGTACGGCACTTACTTAAATGTAAGTATGTATGTACACGTACATACATATATGTATACAGACGTACAGTAGTATGTATATATATACATACATGCACACATATATATATGCACGTATCGGTTTACCGAACATTTATTATAATGCTCGGTTTGTTTGCAAACAAACAAACAGCCCGAATTACGCCGTGCATATATATATGTGTGCATGTATGTATATATGTACATACTACTGTACGTCTGTATACATATATGTATGTACGTATACATACATGCATACTTATATTTAAGTAAGTGCCGTACTAAGAGTGAGAAATGAAATTTCGTTTCATTCTATTCCATATATATATATATATATATAGTGAAAAATGGAACGGGAACAAATCAGAGAGGCATTGCGAACAGAGGTTTATTAGTCTCACGCTCTTGAGAGTGGGGTGGCGTTGGGGAACGACGTTTCGGGCATAAGCCCTTCTTCAGGCGAAAAGTGTGTGGGAAGAGAGTTCCAAGGGTGTGTAGGGGAGTGGGGGAGAAACATTTAGAAAAAAGGGGGTGAGAGGAAACGGTGGAAAAGGTACATATGAAAATAAATATAAAAAAATAATAAAAATAAAAATAAACATGAAGATAAACAAGTGGTGGAAGGTTGTGTGGCGTGTAGGGTGGAATGAGGAGAGGGAGGCGGGGTGTCCTAGCGGGGAGGGGTGAAGGTGGTGTGTGTGTAGGTGTACGTGTGTGTGTGTGTGTGTATGTGAATATGAGAGTTGAGGAAAGAACGAGGTTCCCTGTTCAGGAAAAGGTGTGTGTGGGGTGTGATGTAGGTCGGTGTGTGTGTGCGTGTGTGGATGGAGAGGGGTCAGAGGGGTAGGGGAGGATTCCGGAGGCTGAGTGTGTAAATATGTGGGGGTACGCACGTGTGTGTGGTGTTTATACGTATTGTGGATGTAGGTGGCGGGTGGGAAAAACATTTTTGTGAGTGTATGTCCGTGGGTAAGTTCCTAAGGTAGTTCCGTAGAGGGTGTGGTGGGGTGCCGGATATTTTCCTTGTGATGGAGTTGATTGGTGGGAGTGATGTCAATGTGTGTAATCCGTGGTTGGGTTGGTCGGAAGAGGGGAATATATATATATATATATATATATATATATATATATATATATATATATATATATATAAATATATATAAATAAGTACAATATCGGAGAAAGCTTTTTAGCGATACTCCGGCCAAATTCCAACTCACTCAACAAACATTAGGAAATAAGTGATTATATTCCCAATTATGCGTTCGGGGTGCTAACTAAAAGTATTGCGTGGAAAATTGGTTGTATTATTTCATATATATTTCATATATATATATATATATAGGGTGTCCCGCAAAAATAATACACACTTTAACAACATTCTAAGAAATACTGCCTGTTTATGTAACTAAATGAAGTTACATTTTTGGGGACACCCTCTATATATTATATATATGTATTTGTAAGTGTATATATATACTGTATATATATATATATATATATATATATATATATATATATATATATATATATATATATATAGTGACGAAACATAAGTCAATTGCATGAACTCATAATCCTTTATTTACTGCTATATATATTTCGATGATAGCCATTGAATGGCTATGACCTCATCAGGCAGTTAGTCAGTTCTTAGATATGCCAGCTCTGTGTTTATGGTGTTGATGGTATCAGAGCCTTGGGATATATATATATATTTCGTTTCTGAATTTGTTTAGCAAGATTCTTTATCTGAAAACGTGTGTTGAAATCGATATTGTTATGCTTTGGGAGGGTCATGTTGCCAATAAGAAACACACGCACCAGTTGCTTTCACTCCAATTTATTATAAATTTAAGAATTTATAAATTTCCGGTTGGTAGTTTGGTTCCATAACCGGACGGTTGTTCATATATTGTCAAAATTCTTTCGTCACACATTATGTGACCTCTTCAGTGACTGGGGATTCTTTTCTTTGTTTTTTGTGCCTCTCCTTTGTTCTGTCCTACGCCATCTTGTTTTTTCTTTTTTTTTTTGAAAAAACAAGATGGCGTAGGACAGAACAAAGGAGAGGCACAAAAAACAAAGAAAAGAATCCCCAGTCACTGAAGAGGTCACATAATGTGTGACGAAAGAATTTTGACAATATATGAACAACCGTCCGGTTATGGAACCAAACTACCAACCGGAAATTTATAAATTCTTAAAATTATAATAAATTGGAGTGAAAGCAACTAGTGCGTGTGTTTCTTATTGGCAACATGACCCTCCCAAAGCATAATAATATATATAAATAATATTTAATATAGAAATGGCTTCTACAGGACTAGAACTGTTTCATTTGAGGGAAATCATCAAAAAAACTCTGACGATTTCCTTCGAATGAAACAGTTCTGGTCCTGTAGAAGCCATTACTATATTACATACTGTATATACTCTGCTATGTATTGAGTACCTTACTTACTGTGGTTACCACCGATTAAACCCGGGATACATACATTCACTCACACACACATATATATTTCTGTGTGTGTATATATATATATATATATATATATATATATATATATATATATTAAAAATATGAAACATGGCATGCTGCGTGGTTGCAAATGGGTTACATATGAATAAATTTAGTCCTTCATCAGTGATCTTCCAGCCTTCATCGCTGAGTGTGTGTGTGGTATATATATATATATATATATATATATATATATATATATATATACCACACACATATATATATTTATATATATATATAATTTTCCAAACTGGGATGTCGAGTTGTATCATTTTATGTCTATATCTGTAACTACATAACATAGCGATTCGGTAAAATGGAATCAATACAATGCGTACCAGACTGGAATATATATCCGTGTAAATACTAACCGACTATAACCCCTGGAGGTGGTGCCACAGCATGGCCGCAACCGAAAGACAGAAACCAATAAGAGGAAAGTATTTAAAAAAATAAAAATATACACACACATGTATATATATATATATATATATATATATATATATATATATATATATATATATATATATTTATATCACTGATCGACAGTGAAACATATGTAATTAAATATGTATATGATGCAATACTGATTCTTTGTTCCCTTATGTCTATTAATACTATATATATATATATATATAGAGAGAGAGAGAGGTGCCCCAGCATGGCCCCAGCCGGATGGCTGGAACAGATAAAAGAGTAATATATATATATATATATACATGTATAATACCTAATATAGAAATGGCTTCTACAGAACTAGAACTGTTTCATTCGAAGGAAATCATCAGGAAAGCCCCGATGACTTCCTTCGAATGAAACGGTTCTAGTCATGTAGAAGACATTTCTATATTAAATATCTATACTCTGCTATGTATTGAGTACCTTACTTACTGTGGCTACCTCCGATTAAACCCGACATACACACACACACGCACACACATGTGTGTGTGTGTACCTACGTATATATATATATTTATATGTGTGTGTGTGTGTGTGTGTGTGTGTGTGTGTGTGTGTGTGTGTGTGTGTGTGTGTGTGTGTGTGTGTATGTATGTATATATATATATATATATATATATATATATACTTGTGTGTGTGTAAAAAGTAAACAGAAATAACAAAGGAAACAACACAGTACGTTGAAGAAATATATTAGTGTAACGCTTCGGACACTTCTCTGAATATATATAGAAACACACACACACCCACACACAAATACACACGCACACATGATCATACATGCATGCATACACACTATATACATACACATAATACATACATACGTATATAAATTCTTACTTATGTATATACAAACACATAGACACATATACACACACATAGATACAATGAATCGTACACGCTAATCATACATTCATACCATAATAATAACAATAATAATATTTTCTTTATTGGCCACAAGGGCCTACATATAGGGAATAATAATACTTTCTTTATTAACCACAAGGGTTGACATAAAATATAACATTAAGGACAGCGCAGGATGATACAGTATGGTACAAATAGACATTTCTGCGTGTAAGAAAAAACAAAATTATATATATAATATAATATATACAAAAAGAAAAAAAAGTGTATAGGAGGGAGGGGGCTTCCGAGGGTCATTCGTGGAAAAAGCCACGGTCACCTTGACCGTCAGGGCAAGCGCCCGCCCCCAGGTTTCTTCCTATGATACTGCAGGCACACGCTTAGGTCAGGCCCATTCACACCGGCCATTCTTGCCTCTCTCCCCCACCTTTCAACAAACTGGCTGGAAGGTAGCAATTCCCTCTCCCCTCTCACTTTCCTTTTCAGGTGAAAATAATAATAATGATAATGATTTTTAAAATTTTCCACGAAGTGTTAACATTAAGAAAACCTTACAATGGCACAGGATGACAGCATAGAGTGTGTGTGTGTGTGTGGCTTTTGCGTGTAAACAGGTTTAACGATAGGGGAAAAAAAAAAAAAAAAAAAATGTAGCTATAAAAAATTAAACAATGTCAATTCTTCAATAGGGAGGAGAAGCCCTAATTTCTAGGGAAAGTACCCTGTCCCAGGTGTCCTCAATAATAATAATGATAATGATAATGATGATGATGATTTCTTTATTAGCAACGCAGGGCTCACATTAAGAAAGTACGACATAATAATAATTGTTTCTACGTTTGGGCTCAAGGCCAGCAATTATCCCAGCATATTACTGGTGCTTTATTTTATCGACCCCGAAAGGATGAAAGGCCAAGTTAACCTCGGCGGGATTTGAACTCAGATCGTAAGGAGCCGTAACTCTGTGCTGCAAAGTAAATAATAATACATTCGACAAAATGCATTGCAGTATATAGTTACTGCTTTTTAATATCTGAGTTCAAATCCCG
>CAXHJY010000075.1:225000-232500 GCA_964016885.1 Eledone cirrhosa
TACAATGCAATACACGTGCGCAATGACAGACGTAGTTGCTTGCACAGACAGACGCATATATACACGCACGCATAGATAAACAAAGTAGAAAGAGTGAGACGGGGAAGGAGAAAGAGGCGGAGGGGGAGAGGGAAAAAAAGAGAGAAAGGGAGAGGGGAAGAAAGAGCGAGAGAGAGAGAAGGAGAGAGTGACACAGCTTGCGTGTATATGTGCGTATATTACCAGCTACAAGTATTTTTACCAGTCCTATTTTTGGACTCGTCCAACAGAATGAAAAGCTGTAGCAGGGTTGAGACCATTTCATTGTAACCTTTAGAAATTTTGCGCATTATCCCTATAAAATAATAATTATTATTGTTTTCATAATCATTTAAAAATTTACTTGAATCTTTTTTTTTTTTTTACAAGAAGTCGTACACATACACACAAAATAAAAAACAGCAAGATTTTGTGTTTAAAAAAATCACAAACAAAGAATTAAATACGAGAAGAAATTAATATTTTTGCTCCTGTTTCTATTTTTCTTCCAAAATTATAATTATTTAAATATATAAAAAGAAACTACTACAGAACGAGAAAGGAAAACAAGATCGCAAAGAACCGAATCACATTTTAACCAAGTTGATATGTAAATATATTTCATTTTGCATATTATTATTAAAACAAACACCTATAATATATCACAGACATACATAATAGTATTATTAGTAGTAATATTATTCTAATAAATCGCACTTTCTGCAAAAGAAGTAAAAATACCAAAATCGAACCATGGAAGACGAAGAATCTATCGAGGTGAGTTACTAAGTTACCCAAGTACATTTAAAAAAAAAAAAAAATGTTCTTTTATTTCATTTTTCTTTATGCTGGTTGTTACTTTGACTAAATGTTTTTTCTCTCTTTTTTCTTTCTGCGCTTTTTCTTTCCTTCTCCCTCTCCCGTTTTCATGTGTAATATATATTATATCTACATATATAGCTTTCTCACTCACACGAGGATTTATTATACGCGAAACAAACCTGGGAAATTTCCATTGATATTTTAACTGTGTTGTGGGCGGGGGTTGTTTGATCAATGGTTGCGCCACTGCTGAAACTATCTCGCACACTCACATACACAAATTCTACGTTACCTTTTTCTCTTTCTTTTTATCTATTTATCTAAATATTATTTCTTTCCTTCGTTCTTCCTCATTCTTTTATTTTTTTAATCATTTTTTTTAAAACTTGGTATTTTCCAGAGTAAATTTTTCAAAAAAAAAAGTTAAGATTTCGGAAAATTTTGATTTAATATTATTCTATCTTTTGCAAGCATAAACTATTTCTGTATATTTAATGATAAATTGATATTTTAATGAACATGATATATATAAAAAGAAAACTAATAAAATAAATCGAACAACTTAAAGCATGTTTTATATTAAAACGTGTTCCTATAACTAATTAATATTGTAAAAGTTTTGTTTTCCTACACATTAGATATAATATATTAAAATTTAACATATTCAATGTATGTATAACATAAAAAACAATTTTTGGTCGTGCCTTTTCATTGTTTATTCATTTTAATATAATTTTTCGGGCGGGGGTTATATATATATATATATATATATATATATATATATATATATATATATATAATATATTTTATATATATATATATATATATAATGTGTGTGTATATATAGCTATGTATATATATATATATATACGTATATATAATTTATATGTATGTGCATATATATATATATATATATATATGTAAGTGTTGAAGTTTCCATTGAAAAAGTCAGAGGAAGTGCTCTATATATATATGTATATATTTATATATATAAATGTATATATACGTATATATAATTATATGTATGTATATTTATAATTATATATATATATATATATGTATATATATACACACACACACATCATACATACATACGTGTGTGTGTATGTGTGTGTGTATATCGAGCGAAGGAAGGATTAGTTAGATGATGGAAAGTTTGTTTAAAATATTCCCAGATGTTATACGGTTTGCTTTACATATGGAGATGTAGATGTAAAACAGAGAGACTGTATAACGATGTACGTTTGAGTGGATGTTTTTACTGTACGTTATTGTGCATGTATACCGATCAGTAATACTTTATATATATATATATATATTTTTTTTACACACACACACGCACAATGCAATACGCAGACAGTTATAAATATTGCAGTCTATATGGAATGTATTATAACTTCCATATACATATGTATGTTGTATGTATGTAATGTATGCAGGTGCTTGTATGTATGTAATGTATGCAGCTGTATGTATATGCATGCCTGGAAAGTGCGTGTATATATGCAAACGTTTTTGCGAGTGTGATACGTTGTTTTAATATTTTTGTCTTTTTCTAAATGCTAAGTTTTAAGTGTGTGTGTGTGTATGTATGTCAATATATATAGGTATATGTATATGTATATGTATATGTATATGTATATGTATATATTTTATATATAGATGCAGTACAATACGTGCATGCATTAGCGGTGTTTTATGTTATTCAGTGTAAACTGGTAATTGAGAAGGCCGGTATATGAATGTCTTTTTTTTTAAATGATATTTTTGCTTGTCTTATTTCATTTTAGTATGTTTTCCCGTATACTATTTGCCAGTGTCTCATATAAATACCATTTTAGCCAGCGTGTTATGTGTATATACTGTATACTATTTTAGTAATAAAAGCGAAGGCGCCACTCGCTCGTTCCTCGTCGTATGGTTGCTGGTAATTCAATAGTGTTGTTCACTTTATGACAATAAAACATAATTTACAAGGAGCGTTTATATATATTATAATGAGTCTCATATGAAATGCGGTGAGCTTACATTACCACAATTAACTGAGATTATCTTTGATTTGGAGACAAGAATGCTTTTTTTGTGTGTATGTATATCTGTGTGTATGTATGTTTAAATGTGTGTGTTTGTAAATTCAGTGTGTAAACCGATGATAACTGGTGATAAACAAAACATGATTAAATAATGTGTTTATAGCTATTTAGCTACAATTATAACTCTTAAACTATATAGCTATTACTGTGGTATAAATTCACATAGTTGTCAGCTAGATGACCTGCCGGCTTGTAAACGGTGTTGATGATGATGATGATGATGATGGTGTAGATGATAGTGATAAACTTTACTAGTACTGTATTTCATTCACATGGTTATCAGCTAACTAGTACTGCATTTCATTCACATGGTTATCAGCTAACTAGATGACTAGCCGTTAATCTTCAAAATTGGTACCTGATATCACTGATGTTAATGATGATGCTGATACGGATGATAGTGATGGTAGATATAACTTCAGTGATCTGAAATGTTGATACCCTGAATACGAGATTCGCAATATTATTAACATTGTCGCGATACCGAGATCTTGGTCTTTGGGTTGGCTGATGCAGTAATCTAATTAAGACTGACTATATTAATCGATTGATTTGTTGCATCCCATTTAAGCTGTTAGAAGCTTAACAAAAGTCTTTATTCCGGTTCTCAGTTCATATTCCTGTTGAAAGGGGAAGACTGGGCCGAGTGAAAAGAACCAACATGTGCATCGGTGTATCTCTTTCTTCTTTCCCTTTCTTATACATACACAAACATAATTCCTGCTATACCTGTTACTTTCTTTCATTGTCCATTCATATGCATGTAAATATGTATGTATATATTAGAAGTCCCTCTCCCCTCTGTATTAAACAGTTCAATATGCATCTCCAAATGTTTTCGTAGACTGCCTAGATGATATAATGCAAAAATTAGTACTAAACAGCCTGCACACACACACACACACACACACACACACACACACATACACACAATTAATGTTAATATATATATATGTGTATGAAGAACGACCCTTCGTTTAAATATAATTAGTTCTGTAATGAATTAATTAAATGATATAGAAAAAAAACCCAGCATATAAATTATAAAGCTTGAATAGATATATTTATCTATACATGTATTTTGTTACTTTACATGTATCTTGCACTGCAGAACATTCTCTTTATCAGCTGTCGACTGAATATGACAACGGTTTTGACACCTTTCGACAGCCCCGATCCCAAGGAATGTCTTCATTTTTATTCATCCACACCCTAGCAAGCTTTCCCTGCCTCTTATCTATGCAGATTATATATATATCATTTCATTTTCATCATTTCATTTTACGTTCGCTTTTTACCTGCTTGCAAGGGTGGGACGGGAACAGATTCTGGCTTGATTTCTACAGCTGGATGCCCTTCCTAACACCAACCTCATTTACAGTGAGTGCTGGGTGCTTTTTTGCCGTGGCACCTCCACGGCCACTTTGCAGTGGAATGATAGGGACCCCAGTCTCTATCATCTCATTTCTACAGCTGAGTAAACTGGAGCAATGTGAAATAAAGTGTCTTGCTCAAGGAAACAACACGTCACCCGGTCTGAGAATTGAACTCACAACCTTTCGATTGCAAGGCCAATGCTCTAACCACTAAGCCATGTGCCTCCATATATATATATATTATTCAAAATATTAATAAATGGAGATATTTACATAATCAAAATATATGTTTTATTATATATATATTACTGCCAAGACTGAAATTGAATCAACACAGTTGAGGTATGTCATACATCAATTCATATATTTTATCTGATGAGGACGTACTGAAAGAACAGCACAGTACCTCCGAAATATATATAATAAAACATTTTGATTATGTAAATGTATCCATTTATTAATATTTTGAATAATATTAACTCCAGAAAACTTCTTTGTTGAGTGCTTTTAATCTATTGTAAAACTATATTCATTGAGTAATCAATGAACCTTATTAACATTTGGTTATATATATATATATATTAATAAGGAGTTGACGGACCCAGCATATTTATCAATGCCAGGACCGGTTGTATCTCAGCGTACTTCATGGGCAATGTAAGATGCACTCTCAGAGTATACAGTTATTGACTTCAATACAACACACGTAAATATATATATATATATATATATATATATATATATATATATATATATATATAGGTTATACACATTTTACATGCATAGATGTATGTTAAAAATGTAATACATAGGAGTGGATTCTCGATGGGTACCGGGAGGTGAACACAAATAAAAAGGGTATTCAATATGTTAGTAGAGTATAAACACCTTTATTTTATGTAGAAATGATGACTTCTACACGACTAGAACTGTTTCATTTGTATGGAATCATAAGATTTCATACGAATGACATAGTTATGATCCTGCCTGTAGAAGTCATTTATATATATATATATATATATATATATATATATATATACAGAGAGAGAGAGCGAGAGAGGGGGGGGGGGTACAAACTCGGGGAAAGTCAGCCGTAGAAGTTTAAACAACATAAAAAATAAAGAAAAGCATCTGAAACTTTTCCATGTTTTCTGGGTAATTTCTCATCTCTACATAAATCAACATTTATTAACAAAGTTTCTATCCTGTTAGAATTTTACCGTTTTCTTTTGCCTTCATTTTTTATTTATATATTTCGAATAATCATTTCATGTTTAGTGTGATTTGACTTTACTGTGTCTAGTACCCCATTTTTTTATATCTGGGACTACTGGACTTGTGAGTTGCTCTTAAAACAATCGATCAGCTATTGTGCGTGTGCACACTTGCATGCATGTGAGTGTGTATGTATGTATATATGTATGTATGTATGTGTATGTATGTATGTATGTATATATGTATATATATATATATATATATATTATATATATATATATATATATATGATGTGTGTGTGGGGGGGGGGGGTTACTAGTTACGACTAGTAATACCATTTAACTTAGTTACTCTCTATTTAAGAAAAGTAGACTAGATAATATAAGGGTGCTGTTTCCTATTAAGTTTTTACAGTTTTGATAGCAAATGAGGAACCGTAAAAATTTAACTGAAGGGCAGAAAATCTTTAAAATATATACAAGTCGAATTGAAACAAGACATAAGCACGGGGACGAACGAATAAGGGACTGATACGAACATGGTAACATGAACAAGATAATTCCTTGGTCATTGCCTGTTGAAATGGATCTAACAGTTTCACTCCTTATCGATAGCACTGCTTGTTGCATTCGGGGTCAAGTGTCTGACATAATAGGGTGAGGATAGAAATTAAAAATACAGTACAGTACAGAAAGCAAGCATTAATAGTAACAGGCATTAATGATAAAGTAAACAAAACAAAATAAAGAAACTAAACCACCGCCATCATTACGGCAATTATTGGACAATTGTGGGAGAACCCTCTCCGACGTGTACAACCCTGGGCGCATTCTGCCTCATGGTCCCAGCAGACTGTTATATTTCGAACATGCATACATAATCTTTATTTTATAATCATCAGCTTAGTTTTCCTACGTTGCATTTCTTTTTATTTGTTTAGAATACTGTATATGTAATGGTAGGTATTTGCATTCCCCTAGATAGTATTTTTATTTTAAGAAATAATTAAAAGAAAGGGCGGTGGATTGGCAGTATCGGTAGAGTGTTAGGCTATGCTTTTCAGCATACAGTTACGTCCCTTTACGTTCTAAGCTCAAATCCCACCGAAGTTAGCATTTCCTTTCATCCTTACAGGGTCGATTTAATTGACGTTCCCCATCCCACAATTGTTGACCTTGTGCCTAAAGTAGAAACAATTATTATTATTATATTGTACTCAATATGCGGTTGATTGGCAGTATCGGTAGAGCGTCAAACACTATGCTCTCCGAGTTCTAATCCCGCTAAGGTTAACTTCGCCTCTTTATCCTTACGGGGCCGATAAAATAAAGTACCAGTAATGTACCGTGGTAATTGCTGGCCTTGTGCCAAAAGTAGAAATAATTATATTGTACACAATATTATATAGCAATATTCAATGATTTTCACAGTACGTGAAAATCCAACAGGATCTTTTTGATATATACTTATTACCAATATCAAGTATCACGGAACTCACCGAGTCCGACACAACTAATGAATACCTCAAGCATGTTTTTCCTGTAATTCGCTATTTTTCTGTTTATTTAAAAATATGCCCCTGGTAAATACTAACCTCACACAGCTGACTCCCTTTCTCGGCGGATTTGATGATTCATGCTTTCTCACCTCTTTCTCCCTACTACAGATCATTCCACGCTACTACTATCCTCTTCGATTACATTAACTTTTACCTTTTCTAGTACTAGCAAGCATTTCTTTCTCTCTAAGAATGAAAAGAACATACTATAGTTTAACTCTCATCTTTCTTCCTTCTAGTTTCTAATATCCTTTATTGTGTCACAGATGTCTTTTTATAATGTTTGTCGTCGTGTATTCTATTACAATATTTCATAAAATCGATGCATGGACTAATACTACCGGACCGGAAAGGAGAAACTGTGCAGTGGCTCTCGCAGACACAGCTTTGAATAAATAATTATATATATATATATATA
>CAXHJY010000075.1:237500-239158 GCA_964016885.1 Eledone cirrhosa
GAACACAGCTACACAGGACCAGGAGGGACCGATATCCCCGTGTCAAAATCGATACGAGACCTGGGCATAGACATGAGCGATGATGCATCTTTTTCTTCACACATCATGAAGGTGGCGACAGCATGTAGACGATTCGCTGGCTGGATCTTGAGGACTTTCCTTACAAGAGATCGAGACACCATGTTGACACTGTGGAGGACTTTTGTCCTAAGCCGCCTGGACTACTGCTCCCAGCTGTGGTCACCCCATAGTGTCAAACTAACCACAGAGCTTGAGGCAATCCAGCGAAGCTACACCAAGAGGATTGCCAAGATGAGGGAGACAAGCTACTGGGAGAGGCTGAAGGAACTGAACCTCTACTCCTTGGAGCGAAGACGGGAGAGATACGCAGTGATCTACATGTGGAAAATCCTGGAGGGACTAGCACCAAACTTTGGCATTGGGAGCTGGACCAACCGTCGAACAGGACGTCACTGTGTGGTGCCAAAGGTCCCGTCTTCCACATCTAGAATAAGGAGCAGGTATTGCAATAGCCTGGGATTCAAGGGCCCTCAACTCTTCAACAGGCTGCCGAGGCATCTGCGAGACTTGCATGACGTGGAGGTGGATGTCTTTAAGAAACATCTCGACACCTTGTTATCCAGGATCCCGGATGAGCCCACAGCAAGACATGAGGGAAACCTAAGGGCAGCAGCAACAAACTCCCTCCTACACCAGTGGCCAACCTATACAGGCTGGAGATAAAGTGTGTAGCAGCAAGGGCGGTGCCCCAGCATGGCCTCAGCCGGATGGCTGAAACAGGTAAAAGAGTAAAAGAGTATATACATATATATATATACATATATATATATATACATATATACATATATATATATATACATATATACATATATACATATATATATACATACATACATATATATAGAGAGAGAGATTTATGGTTTGAGAGTATATATAAGCGAAGATACGTCTAATTAAACGCGCATACACTTGTTCTCGTAATGTTGTTTAGCCTGAAACCACCCTTGATTGGACAAAGCTATGATCAAGGCATTTCTGCTGGGATCGCTCGGGCTTTTGTTGCAACTAGGGTGGCTTATATTGTCCCGTTTGTCCTTCATTATTTTTTCTTGTATCATTGATGTACTGGGTAATTGCTGGCCTTATGCCAAAAGTAGAAACGGTTATTTTTTTTTATTTTTATGGTTGGATTGTTATTTGCTGCTATTTCTAATAGCTCAAGCGACTGTTTATTTAAATCAGTGGATCTTAGCCTTTTTCCATCGCGGCACCTCTTGGGATTTTGAAATTCCATCCCGCACCCATAGACCTAGCGCATACGACAAAATAACTTGAATTTTCAGGTCAAATTATCAGCTACCTAGCTGCTACCAATTAATTAATACTGTGATTAATAAATAAACATTTTGGAAAATAACAGAAAATATTCAACCAAAATAGTTTAATCTTTAATGTGACTACTATTTTGCTTCTTCTCTGTACCCCTAAAGAACTGAATCCACCCACCCCAACCCCCTTGGAGGTGACAACATCCCAAGTTAAGAACCATAGGTTTAGAGACTCGCTAATTCAAAATTGTGTTCATCCACAATTTTGAACTGTTAGTCAATCATCAACCGAGCATATAAATGTGATCT
>CAXHJY010000076.1:0-14383 GCA_964016885.1 Eledone cirrhosa
ATCACTACCAACAACAACATCACTACCTACAAACAACATCACTACCTACAACAACATCACTACCAACAACAACATCACTACCAACAACAACATCACTACCAACAACACATCACTACCAACAACAACATCACTACCAACAACAACATCACTACCAACAACAACATCACTACCAACAACAACCATCACTACCAACAACAACCATCACTACCAACAACACATCACTACCAACAACAACATCACTACCACAACAACATCACTACCAACAACACCATCACTACCAACAACAACATCACTACAACAACAACATCACTACCAACAACAACATCACTACCAACAACAACCATCACTACCAAAACAACATCACTACCACACACAACCATCACTACCAACAACAACCATCACTACCAACAACATCACTACCAACAACAACATCACTACCAACAACAACATCACTACCAACAACATCACTACCAACAACAACATCACTACCAACAACAACATCACTACCAACAACATCCTCACTACCAACAACAACATCACTACAATCAACAACATCACTACCAACAACAACATCACTACCAACAACACCATCACTACCAACAACAACATCACTACCAACAACAACATCACTACCAACAACAACATCACTACCAACAACAACATCACTACCAACAACAACATCACTACCACAACAACATCACTACCAACAACAACATCACTACCAACAACAACATCACTACCAACAACATCACTACCAACAACAACATCACTACCAACAACAACATCACTACCAACAACACCATCACTACCAACAACAACATCACTACCAACAACAACATCACTACCAACAACAACATCACTACCAACAACATCACTACCAACAACAACATCACTACCACAACAACATCACTACCAACAACAACATCACTACCAACACAACATCACTACCAACAACAACATCACTACCAACAACAACATCACTACCAACAACACCATCACTACCAACAACAACATCACTACCAACAACAACAACACTACCAACAACAACATCACTACCAACAACACATCACTACCAACACACATCACTACCAACAACAACATCACTACCAACAACAACATCACTACCAACAACAACATCACTACCAACAACAACATCACTACCAACAACAACATCACTACCAACAACAACATCACTACCAACAACAACATCACTACCAACAACAACATCACTACCAACAACAACATCACTACCAACAACAACCATCACTACCAACAACAACCATCACTACCAACAACAACATCACTACCAACAACAACATCACTACCAACAACAACATCACTACCAACACACATCACTACCAACAACAACATCACTACCAACAACAACATCACTACCAACAACATCACTACCAACAACAACCATCACTACCAACAACAACATCACTACCAACAACATCACTACCAACAACAACATCACTACCAACAACAACCATCACTACCAACAACAACATCACCCTACCAACAACAACATCACTACCAACAACATCACTACCAACAACAACCATCACTACCAACAACATCACTACCAACAACAACCATCACTACCAACAACAACATCACTACCAACAACATCACTACCAACAACAACATCACTACCAACAACAACATCACTACCAACAACAACATCACTACCAACAACCACATCACTACCAACAACAACCATCACTACCAACAACAACATCACTACCACAACAACATCACTACCAACAACAACATCACTACCAACAACAACCATCACTACCACACAACATCACTACCAACAACATCACTACCAACAACAACATCACTACCAACAACAACATCACTACCACACAACATCACTACCAACAACAACATCACTACCAACAACAACCATCACTACCAACAACAACATCACTACCAACAACAACATCACTACCAACAACAACATCACTACCAACAACAACATCACTACCAACAACAACATCACTACCAACAACAACCATCACTACCACAACACATCACACCAACAACAACATCACTACCAACAACAACATCACTACCACAACAACCATCACTACCAACAACAACATCACTACCAACAACAACATCACTACCACAACAACACACTACCAACAACATCACTACCAACAACAACATCACTACCAACAACAACCATCACTACCAACAACAACCATCACTACCAACAACAACCATCACTACCAACAACAACATCACTACCAACAACAACATCACTACCAACAACATCACTACCAACAACAACATCACTACCAACAACAACCATCACTACCAACAACAACATCACTACCAACAACAACATCACTACCAACAACAACATCACTACCAACAACAACAACACTACCAACAACAACATCACTACCAACAACAACCATCACTACCAACAACAACCATCACTACCAACAACAACATCACTACCAACAACAACATCACTACCAACAACAACATCACTACCAACAACATCACTACCAACAACAACCATCACTACCAACAACAACATCACTACCAACAACAACATCACTACCAACAACAACCATCACTACCAACAACAACACACCAACAACAACCATCACTACCAACAACAACCATCACTACCAACACACATCACTACCAACAACAACATCACTACCAACAACAACATCACTACCAACAACAACATCACTACCACACAACATCACTACCAACAACAACATCACTACCAACAACAACCATCACTACCAACAACATCACTACCAACAACAACATCACTACCAACAACACACACTACCAACAACAACATCACTACCACAACAACATCACTACCAACAACAACATCACTACCAACAACAACATCACTACCAACAACAACATCACTACCAACAACAACATCACTACCAACAACAACACACTACCAACAACAACATCACTACCAACAACACCATCACTACCAACAACAACATCACTACCAACAACAACATCACTACCAACAACAACATCACTACCAACAACAACATCACTACCAACAACAACCATCACTACCAACAACAACATCACTACCAACAACAACATCACTACCAACAACAACATCACTACCAACAACAACATCACTACCAACAACAACATCACTACCAACAACAACATCACTACCAACAACAACATCACTACCAACAACAACCATCACTACCAACAACATCACTACCAACAACAACAACACTACCAACAACACATCACTACCAACAACAACATCACTACCAACAACAACCATCACTACCAACAACATCACTACCAACAACAACATCACTACCAACAACACACTACCAACAACAACATCACTACCAACAACAACATCACTACCAACAACACATCACTACCAACAACAACATCACTACCAACAACAACATCACTACCAACAACATCACTACCAACAACATCACTACCAACAACAACATCACTACCAACAACAACATCACTACCAACACAACATCACACCAACAACAACATCACAACCAACACCAACATCACTACCAACAACAACATCACTACACAACAACATCACTACCAACAACAACATCACTACCAACAACAACATCACTACCAACAACACATCACTACCAACAACAACCATCACTACCAACAACAACCATCACTACCAACAACAACATCACTACCAACAACAACATCACTACCAACAACACACAACACACAACAACATCACTACCAACAACAACATCACTACCAACAACAACATCACTACCAACAACAACATCACTACCAACAACAACACTACCAACAACAACATCACTACCAACAACAACATCACTACCAACAACAACATCACTACCAACAACATCACTACCAACAACAACATCACTACCAACAACAACATCACTACCAACAACAACATCACTACCAACAACACATCACTACCAACAACAACATCACTACCAACAACATCACTACCAACAACACATCACTACCAACAACAACATCACTACCAACAACAACATCACTACAACAACAACATCACTACCAACAACAACATCACTACCAACAACAACCATCACTACCAACAACAACCATCACTACCAACAACAACCACACTACCAACAACAACATCACTACCACAACAACATCACTACCAACAACACCATCACTACCAACAACAACATCACTACCAACAACAACATCACTACCAACAACAACATCACTACCAACAACAACATCACTACCAACAACATCACTACCACAACACCATCACTACCAACACAACATCACTACCAACAACAACCATCACTACCAACAAACATCACTACCAACAACAACATCACTACCACAACAACATCACTACCAACAACACACCAACACAACACACTACCAACAACAACATCACTACCAACAACACCACTACCACACAACCAACACTACCACACAACACACTACCAACAACATCACTACCAACAACAACATCACTACCAACAACAACATCACTACCAACAACAACATCACTACCAACAACAACATCACTACCAACAACAACATCACTACCAACAACAACATCACACCAACAACATCACTACCAACAACAACATCACTACCAACAACAACATCACTACCAACAACATCACTACCAACAACAACATCACTACCAACAACAACATCACTACCACACAACATCACTACCAACAACAACCACACTACCAACACACACACACCAACAACATCACTACCAACAACAACATCACTACCAACAACAACATCACTACCAACAACACATCACTACCAACAACAACCATCACTACCAACAACAACAACACTACCAACAACAACATCACCACAACAACATCACTACCAACAACAACCATCACTACCAACAACAACCATCACTACCAACAACAACATCACTACCAACAACAACCATCACTACCAACAACAACATCACTACCAACAACAACATCACTACCAACAACCACACCAACACAACCACACTACCACACAACACAACCAACAACAACATCACTACCAACAACAACACTACCAACAACAACATCACTACCAACAACAACATCACAACCAACAACAACATCACTACCAACAACAACACACTACCAACAACAACACACTACCAACAACAACATCACTACCAACAACAACATCACTACCAACAACAACATCACTACCAACAACAACCATCACTACCAACAACAACACACAACCAACAACAACACACTACCAACAACAACCATCACTACCAACAACAACCATCACTACCAACAACAACATCACTACCACAACAACACCACTACCAACAACAACACCACCACCAACAACAACACTACCAACAACAACATCACTACCAACAACAACATCACAACAACAACACACCAACAACAACATCACTACCAACAACAACCATCACTACCAACAACAACCATCACTACCAACAACAACATCACTACCAACAACAACCATCACTACCAACAACAACCATCACTACCAACAACAACCACACTACCACAACAACCATCACTACCAACAACAACATCACACCAACAACAACATCACTACCAACAACACACACCAACACCACCCACAACACAACCACACAACAACAACACAACCACCAACAACATCACTACCAACAACAACATCACAACCAACAACAACAACACACCAACAACCCAACCACCAACACAACCAACCAACAACACAACACAACCAACACAACAACACCACCAACACAACACAACCAACAACCAACACTACCAACAACAACACACTACCAACAACAACACACACCAACACAACCACACTACCAACAACCATCACTACCAACAACAACATCACTACCAACAACAACATCACTACCAACAACAACATCACACACAACAACACACCAACAACACACAACCAACAACAACCACACCAACAACAACCATCACTACCAACAACAACACATACACCAACAACAACCATCACTACCAACAACAACACACTACCACAACAACATCACTACCAACAACAACATCACTACCAACAACAACATCACTACCAACAACATCACTACCAACAACAACATCACTACCAACAACAACATCACTACCAACAACAACATCACTACCACAACAACCATCACTACCAACAACAACATCACTACCAACAACAACATCACACCAACAACACCATCACTACCAACAACAACATCACTACCAACAACAACATCACTACCAACAACAACATCACTACCAACAACAACATCACTACCAACAACAACACTACCACAACAACATCACTACCAACAACAACATCACTACCAACAACAACCATCACTACCAACAACAACATCACTACCAACAACAACATCACTACCAACAACAACCATCACTACCAACAACAACCATCACTACCAACAACAACATCACTACCAACAACAACATCACTACCAACAACATCATCACTACCAACAACAACATCACTACCAACAACAACCATCACTACCAACAACAACATCACTACCACAACAACATCACTACCAACAACAACCATCACTACCAACAACAACATCACTACCACAACAACCATCACTACAACAACAACATCACTACCAACAACAACATCACTACCAACAACAACACACACCAACAACAACATCACTACCAACAACAACATCACTACCAACAACAACATCACTACCAACAACAACATCACTACCAACAACACATCACTACCAACAACAACCATCACTACCAACAACAACATCACTACCAACAACAACATCACTACCAACAACAACATCACTACCAACAACAACATCACTACCAACAACAACATCACTACCAACAACAACATCACTACCAACAACAACATCACTACCAACACAACACAACCAACAACATCACTACCAACAACAACCATCACTACCAACAACAACCATCACTACCAACAACAACCATCACTACCAACAACAACATCACTACCAACAACAACATCACTACCAACAACAACCATCACTACCAACAACAACATCACTACCAACAACAACATCACTACCAACAACAACATCACTACCAACAACAACATCACTACCAACAACAACATCACTACCAACAACAACATCACTACAACAACAACCATCACTACCAACAACAACCATCACTACCAACAACAACATCACTACCAACAACAACATCACTACCAACACACATCACTACCAACAACACCATCACTACCAACAACAACATCACTACCAACAACAACATCACTACCAACAACATCACTACCAACAACACCATCACTACCAACAACATCACTACCAACAACAACATCACTACCAACAACAACCATCACTACCAACAACATCACTACCAACAACAACATCACTACCAACAACACATCACTACCAACAACAACATCACTACCAACAACAACATCACTACCAACAACAACATCACTACCAACAACAACATCACTACCAACAACAACATCACTACCAACAACAACATCACTACCAACAACAACATCACTACCAACAACAACCAACACTACCAACAACACCATCACTACCAACAACAACATCACTACCAACAACAACATCACTACCAACAACAACATCACTACCAACAACAACATCACTACCAACAACAACATCACTACCAACAACAACATCACTACCAACAACAACATCACTACCAACAACAACATCACTACCAACAACAACATCACTACCAACAACAACATCACTACCAACAACAACATCACTACCAACAACAACCATCACTACCAACAACAACATCACTACCAACAACAACATCACTACCAACACCAACATCACTACCAACAACAACATCACTACCAACAACAACATCACTACCAACAACAACATCACTACCAACAACAACATCACTACCAACAACAACATCACTACCAACAACAACATCACTACCAACAACAACATCACTACCACAACAACATCACTACCAACAACAACATCACTACCAACAACAACATCACTACCAACAACAACATCACTACCAACAACAACATCACTACCAACAACATCACTACCAACAACAACATCACTACCAACAACAACATCACTACCAACAACAACATCACTACCAACAACAACATCACTACCAACAACAACATCACTACCAACAACAACATCACTACCAACAACAACATCACTACCAACAACAACATCACTACCAACACAACACACACCAACAACAACATCACTACCAACAACAACCATCACTACCAACAACATCACTACCAACAACAACATCACTACCAACAACAACATCACTACCAACAACATCACTACCAACAACATCACTACCACACAACATCACTACCAACAACAACATCACTACCAACAACCAACATCACTACCAACAACAACATCACTACCAACAACAACATCACTACCAACAACAACATCACTACCAACAACAACATCACTACCAACAACAACCATCACTACCAACAACAACCATCACTACCAACAACAACATCACTACCAACAACAACATCACTACCAACAACAACATCACTACCAACAACATCACTACCAACAACAACATCACTACCAACAACAACATCACTACCAACAACAACCATCACTACCAACAACAACATCACTACCAACAACAACATCACTACCAACAACATCACTACCAACAACAACATCACTACCAACAACAACATCACTACCAACAACATCACTACCAACAACAACATCACTACCAACAACAACATCACTACCAACAACAACATCACTACCAACAACAACATCACTACCAACAACAACATCACTACCAACAACAACATCACTACCAACAACATCACTACCAACAACAACATCACTACCAACAACAACATCACTACCAACAACAACATCACTACCAACAACAACATCACTACCAACAACAACCATCACTACCAACAACAACCATCACTACCAACAACAACCATCACTACCAACAACAACATCACTACCAACAACAACATCACTACCAACAACAACCATCACTACCAACAACAACCATCACTACCAACAACAACATCACTACCAACAACAACATCACTACCAACAACAACATCACTACCAACAACAACATCACTACCAACAACAACATCACTACCAACAACAACATCACTACCAACAACAACATCACTACCAACAACAACATCACTACCAACAACATCACTACCAACAACATCACTACCAACAACAACATCACTACCAACAACAACATCACTACCAACAACAACATCACTACCAACAACATCACTACCAACAACAACATCACTACCAACAACAACATCACTACCAACAACAACATCACTACCAACAACAACATCACTACCAACAACAACATCACTACCACAACAACATCACTACCAACAACAACATCACTACCAACAACAACATCACTACCAACAACAACATCACTACCAACAACAACATCACTACCAACAACAACATCACTACCAACAACAACCATCACTACCAACAACAACATCACTACCAACAACAACATCACTACCAACAACATCACTACCAACAACAACATCACTACCAACAACAACATCACTACCAACAACAACATCACTACCAACAACAACCATCACTACCAACAACAACCATCACTACCAACAACAACATCACTACCAACAACAACATCACTACCAACAACAACCATCACTACCAACAACAACATCACTACCAACAACTACATCACTACCAACAACAACATCACTACCAACAACATCACTACCAACAACATCATCACTACCAACAACAACATCACTACCAACAACAACATCACTACCAACAACAACATCACTACCAACAACAACATCACTACCAACAACAACCATCACTACCAACAACAACCATCACTACCAACAACAACATCACTACCAACAACAACATCACTACCAACAACAACCATCACTACCAACAACAACATCACTACCAACAACTACATCACTACCAACAACATCATTACCAACAACATCACTACCAACAACTACATCACTACCAACAACAACATCATACCAACAACATCACTACCAACAACAACATCACTACCAACAACAACATCACTACCAACAACAACCATCACTACCAACAACAACATCACTACCAACAACAACATCACTACCAACAACAACCATCACTACCAACAACAACATCACTACCAACAACAACATCACTACCAACAACAACCATCACTACCAACAACAACCATCACTACCAACAACATCACTACCAACAACATCATCACTACCAACAACAACATCACTACCAACAACATCACTACCAACAACAACCATCACTACCAACAACAACATCACTACCAACAACAACCATCACTACCAACAACAACCATCACTACCAACAACATCACTACCAACAACAACATCACTACCAACAACATCACTACCAACAACAACCATCACTACCAACAACAACATCACTACCAACAACATCATCACTACCAACAACATCATCACTACCAACAACAACATCACTACCAACAACATCACTGCCAACAACAACATCACTACCAACAACAACCATCACTACCAACAACAACATCACTACCAACAACAACATCACTACCAACAACATCATCACTACCAACAACATCATCACTACCAACAACATCACTACCAACAACAACCATCACTACCAACAACAACATCACTACCAACAACAACATCACTACCAACAACAACCATCACTACCAACAACAACCATCACTACCAACAACATCACTACCAACAACAACATCACTACCAACAACATCACTACCAACAACAACATCACTACCAACAACAACCATCAGTACCAACAACAACATCACTACCAACAACATCATCACTACCAACAACATCATCACTACCAACAACAACATCACTACCAACAACATCACTACCAACAACAACATCACTACCAACAACAACCATCACTACCAACAACATCACTACCAACAACATCACTACCAATAACAACATCACTACCAACAACAACATCACTACCAACAACAACATCACTACCAACAACAACATCACTACCAACAACTACATCACTACCAACAACAACCATCACTACCAACAACAACCATCACTACCAACAACAACATCACTACCAACAACAACCATCACTACCAACAACAACCATCACTACCAACAACAACATCACTACCAACAACAACCATCACTACCAACAACAACCATCACTACCAACAACAACATCACTACCAACAACAACCATCACTACCAACAACATCACTACCAACAACAACCATCACTACCAACAACAACCATCACTACCAACAACAACATCACTACCAACAACAACATCACTACCAACAACAACCATCACTACCAACAACATCACTACCAACAACAACATCACTACCAACAACATCACTACCAACAACAACATCACTACCAACAACAACATCACTACCAACAACATCACTACCAACAACAACATCACTACCAACAACATCACTACCAACAACACCATCACTACCAACAACAACATCACTACCAACAACATCATCACTACCAACAACAACATCACTACCAACAACAACCATCACTACCAACAACATCACTACCAACAACATCACTACCAACAACAACATCACTACCAACAACAACATCACTACCAACAACAACCATCACTACCAACAACAACATCACTACCAACAACAACCATCACTACCAACAACAACATCACAACCAACAACAACATCACTACCAACAACAACATCACTACCAACAACAACATCACTACCAACAACAACCATCACTACCAACAACAACCATCACTACCAACAACAACCATCACTACCAACAACAACCATCACTACCAACAACAACCATCACTACCAACAACAACCATCACTACCAACAACAACATCACAACCAACAACAACATCACTACCAACAACAACCATCACTACCAACAACAACATCACTACCAACAACAACCATCACTACCAACAACAACATCACTACCAACAACAACCATCACTACCAACAACAACCATCACTACCAACAACAACATCACTACCAACAACATCACTACCAACAACAACCATCACTACCAACAACAACCATCACTACCAACAACAACCATCACTACCAACAACAACATCACTACCAACAACATCACTACCAACAACAACCATCACTACCAACAACAACCATCACTACCAACAACATCACTACCAACAACAACATCACTACCAACAACATCACTACCAACAACAACCATCACTACCAACAACAACATCACTACCAACAACATCACTACCAACAACAACATCACTACCAACAACAACCATCACTACCAACAACAACCATCACTACCAACAACAACCATCACTACCAACAACAACATCACTATCAACAACAACCATCACTACCAACAACAACCATCACTACCAACAACAACATCACTACCAACAACATCACTACCAACAACAACCATCACTACCAACAACAACCATCACTACCAACAACATCACTACCAACAACAACATCACTACCAACAACAACCATCACTACCAACAACAACCATCACTACCAACAACAACCATCACTACCAACAACAACATCACTATCAACAACAACCATCACTACCAACAACAACATCACTACCAACAACAACCATCACTACCAACAACAACATCACTACCAACAACAACCATCACTACCAACAACAACCATCACTACCAACAACAACCATCACTACCAACAACAACCATCACTACCAACAACAACATCACTACCAACAACAACCATCACTACCAACAACAACCATCACTACCAACAACAACATCACTATCAACAACAACCATCACTACCAACAACAACCATCACTACCAACAACAACATCACTACCAACAACAACCATCACTACCAACAACAACATCACTACCAACAACAACCATCACTACCAACAACAACCATCACTACCAACAACAACCATCACTACCAACAACAACCATCACTACCAACAACAACATCACTACCAACAACAACCATCACTACCAACAACAACCATCACTACCAACAACAACATCACTATCAACAACAACCATCACTACCAACAACAACCATCACTACCAACAACAACATCACTACCAACAACAACCATCACTACCAACAACAACCATCACTACCAACAACAACATCACTATCAACAACAACCATCACTACCAACAACAACCATCACTACCAACAACAACATCACTACCAACAACAACCATCACTACCAACAACAACATCACTATCAACAACAACCATCACTACCAACAACAACCATCACTACCAACAACAACCATCACTACCAACAACAACCATCACTGCCAACAACAACCATCACTACCAACAACAACCATCACTACCAACAACAACCATCACTACCAACAACAACCATCACTACCAACAACAACCATCACTACCAACAACAACCATCACTACCAACAACATCACTACCAACAACAACCATCACTACCAACAACAACCATCACTACCAACAACAACATCACTACCAACAACAACCATCACTACCAACAACAACCATCACTACCAACAACAACATCACTACCAACAACAACCATCACTACCAACAACAACCATCACTACCAACAACAACCATCACTACCAACAACAACCATCACTACCAACAACAACATCACTACCAACAACAACCATCACTACCAACAACAACCATCACTACCAACAACAACCATCACTACCAACAACAACCATCACTACCAACAACAACCATCACTACCAACAACAACATCACTATCAACAACAACCATCATTATCATTCCTATCATCATAAACTTAACATTTACTGATGAAAGGTTTCAATATTAGCAGCCAAGACAAATTTATTATACATACCCAGTTAACTGGGACTTCAGGCTTTCCTTCTTGTGGCATAAACGTGGTTGGTGTTAGGAAGGGCATCCAGCCATAGAAAGCCTGCCAGATAGTCCTATATGAGCGAGACATGGTCACCCGACCAACCTTGCCTCAATTGGGACAACTCCCGTCTAACCCATGCTAGTGTGGAAAATGGATGTTAAACGAAGATGATGATGAGATGATGATACACACTCACACACTATTAATAAAATTACAAGGGTTAGATTTCTATATCTTCTTTTATCAAGGATTTAACTGTAAATCGCATTTCTGTGATGCAATTCTAATGGCATGTTGGTATCATGCAATTTCTAATGCAATGTCTTCAAGCTCTTATGTCATACATATCTAAAAACACTGCAATATATTGAGACAGATATG
>CAXHJY010000078.1:12500-30000 GCA_964016885.1 Eledone cirrhosa
GGTGGTGTATATTGTTGTGGTGTATATTGTGGTGGTGTATATTGTGGTGGTGTATATTGTTGTGGTGTATATTGTAGTGGATATGGTGGTGGTGTATATTGTGGTGGTGTATATTGTAGTGGTCTATATTGTGGTGATGTATATTGTGGTGGTGTATATTGTGGTGGTGTATATTCTAGTGGTGTATATTGTTGTAGTGTATATTGTAGTGGTCTATATTGTGGTGATGTATATTGTGGTGGTGTATATTGTGGTGGTGTATATTCTAGTGGTGTATATTGTTGTAGTGTATATTGTAGTGGTCTATATTGTGGTGGTGTATATTGTGGTGGTGTATATTGTGGTGGTGTATATTGTGGTGGTGTATATTGTGGTGGTTTATATTGTAGTGTATATGGTGTATGTTAAACAGTACAACTTCACCATTCGATTGATTTAATGTCTAATTTAATCTAAATATCTGCTCCATTCTGTGGTAGTTGTGTACAAACATGTCGTCTGCTAAACGACTTAACCAATTATATTTAATTCATCTATTCTACTATTTCAACGAAATCTGCCTTTCCCCGTGCCTTTCCATTATCTCAGCTAAAATTGTGACTTTTCTTTATTATCCTCTGAAAGTATTTTTGTTCAGCTATAAATCGATATATATTTGTAAAAAAAGACGACGAAAATCTATGTCTATCTCTCTCTCTATATATATATATACATATCTATCTCTCTATATACACACCTACCTCTCTATATATACACACCTACCTCTCTATATATACATATCTATCTCTCTATATATACACATCTATCTCTCTATATACACATCTATCTCTCTATATACACATCTACCTCTCTATATACACATCTACCTCTCTATATACACATCTATCTCTCTATATACACATCTACCTCTCTATATACACATCTATCTCTCTATATACACATCTACCTCTCTATATACACATCTACCTCTCTATATACACATCTATCTCTCTATATACACATCTATCTCTCTATATACACATCTATCTCTCTATATACACATCTAACTCTCTATATACACATCTATCTCTCTATATACACACCTACCTCTCTATATACACATCTATCTCTCTATATACACACCTACCTCTCTATATACACATCTATCTCTCTATATACACATCTATCTCTCTATATACACATCTATCTCTCTATATACACATCTACCTCTCTATATACACATCTACCTCTCTATATACACATCTATCTCTCTATATACACATCTATCTCTCTATAGACACATCTACCTCTCTATATACACTCCTATCTCTCTATATACACACATATCTCTCTATATACACATGTATCTCTCTCTATATACACACCTACCTCTCTATATATACACATCTATCTCTCTATATATACACATCTATCTCTCTATATACACACCTACCTCTCTATATACACATCTACCTCTCTCTATACACTCCTATCTCTCTATATACACTCCTATCTCTCTATATACACACCTATCTCTCTATATACACATGTATCTCTCTCTATATACACACCTACCTCTCTATATATACACATCTATCTCTCTATATATACACATCTATCTCTCTATGGAGGAAGACGAACTGGCCAACCTGTTCGGTAGGACATTCAGCCCGGGACCCATGGATAACTTCCAGAGGTCCCTGGCCTGGCAATGCTACAGAAGGGCTCTGCCCGTTCGAGAAAGGCTCTACAGACACGGGCGCCCGGGTAGGGACCCATCGAAAAAGGTCTGTCCCAGATGCGTGTGCGACGAGGAAACCGTTGCACACGCATTGGTACACTGCTCGGGCATTGCCGATCTGTGGGGTTATGTCGAACAACTGCTGTCAAGGGTGGGACCGATCCGGTTGACCACCGAGTCTATTGTAACGATCAAGCCGCCTCCCCTCTTCAAAAACGAAGGAGAGGCGGTGTTTCTGTGCGTAATAGCCATGGCGATAGAGGTTGTATGGTGGACGCGTCTGAAAGGACTGAGGTCAGACACCTTTCTCTCTGACCAAAAACTGGTCCGTTTCTTCCGATATCATTTCGGAAGAAGGATCAGGATGGAGAGAGAGGTGCTGCACCCCAGCCGTTTCTATGAAAGATGGGTGAAAGTGGCGAGAATGGCCCGTGTGAATGGGCCTTCATTCTACATCAGACTATAGGTGAGGAAGATGAAAGATCAAGGGAGCACCCCTTCTCTGTGCTCCTGAGGAGAAGGGTTGCACACTTTTTTCGGGGGTGTGTGCGACCCCCCAAGGCGCCTCCTCTCTATTGAGGACTTTGTTATAAATTTTATTTTTGTTATATTTTATTTTATTTTTATATATTGTTATTGCCTCCTCCTTATTGAGGACGCCTTGTTTTGTAAACTCCCCCCATTGTACTTGTCCCACTTTTGATGCCCTGGTGGCAAATAAAAGAAACATATCTCTCTATATACACACCTACCTCTCTATATACACATCTACCTCTCTATATACACACCTACCTCTCTATATATACACATCTATCTCTCTATATACACATCTACCTCTCTATATACACATCTATCTCTCTATATACACACCTACCTCTCTATATATATACACATCTATCTCTCTATATACACATCTACCTCTCTATATACACACCTACCTCTCTATATACACATCTACTTCTCTATATACACATCTACCTCTCTATATACACACCTATCTCTCTATATATACACATCTACCTCTCTATATACACATCTACCTCTCTATATACACATCTATCTCTCTATATACACATCTATCTCTCTATATACACATCTACCTCTCTATATACACATCTACCTCTCTATATATACACATCTACCTCTCTATATACACACCTACCTCTCTATATATACACATCTATCTCTCTATATACACATCTACCTCTCTATATACACATCTATCTCTCTATATACACACCTACCTCTCTATATATATACACATCTATCTCTCTATATATACACATCTACCTCTCTATACACACACCTACCTCTCTATATATACACATCTACCTCTCTATATACACATCTACCTCTCTATATACACATCTACCTCTCTATATACACACCTACCTCTCTATATACACATCTATCTCTCTATATACACATCTATCTCTCTATATACACATCTATCTCTCTATATACACATCTATCTCTCTATATACACATCTATCTCTCTATATACACATCTACCTCTCTATATACACATCTACCTCTCTATATACACATCTACCTCTCTATATACACACCTACCTCTCTATATACACACCTATCTCTCTATATACACATCTATCTCTCTATATACACATCTATCTCTCTATATACACATCTATCTCTCTATATACACATCTACCTCTCTATATACACATCTACCTCTCTATATACACATCTACCTCTCTATATACACATCTACCTCTCTATATACACACCTACCTCTCTATATACACATCTACCTCTCTATATACACATCTACCTCTCTATATACACATCTATCTCTCTATATACACATCTACCTCTCTATATACACACCTACCTCTCTATATACACATCTACCTCTCTATATACACATCTACCTCTCTATATACACATCTATCTCTCTATATACACATCTACCTCTCTATATACACATCTACCTCTCTATATACACATTTATCTCTCTATATACACATTTATCTCTCTATATACACATCTACCTCTCTATATACACATCTACCTCTCTATATACACATCTACCTCTCTATATACACATCTACCTCTCTATATACACATCTACCTCTCTATATACACATCTATCTCTCTATATACACATCTACCTCTCTATATACACATCTACCTCTCTATATACACATCTATCTCTCTATATACACATCTACCTCTCTATATACACATCTACCTCTCTATATACACATCTACCTCTCTATATACACATCTACCTCTCTATATACACATCTATCTCTCTATATACACATCTACCTCTCTATATACACATCTACCTCTCTATATACATATCTATCTCTCTATATACACATCTATCTCTCTATATACACATCTACCTCTCTATATACACATCTATCTCTCTATATACACATCTACCTCTCTATATACACATCTACCTCTCTATATACACATCTACCTCTCTATATACACATCTACCTCTCTATATACACATCTACCTCTCTATATACACATCTATCTCTCTATATACACATCTACCTCTCTATATACACATCTATCTCTCTATATACACATCTACCTCTCTATATACACATCTACCTCTCTATATACACATCTACCTCTCTATATACACATCTACCTCTCTATATACACATCTATCTCTCTATATACACATCTACCTCTCTATATACACATCTACCTCTCTATATACACATCTATCTCTCTATATACACAACTACCTCTCTATATACACATCTACCTCTCTATATACACACCTACCTCTCTATATACACATCTACCTCTCTATATACACATCTATCTCTCTATATACACATCTACCTCTCTATATACACATCTACCTCTCTATATACACATTTATCTCTCTATATACACACCTATCTCTCTATATACACATCTACCTCTCTATATACACATTTATCTCTCTATATACACATCTATCTCTCTATATACACATCTACCTCTCTATATACACACACCTACCTCTCTATATATACACGCCTACCTCCGATAGCGTCGTCGGACGCTGGACGGAGGGCCCGGTGAAGTTGCTCGGGGTCTGGTTCGGACCGGACCTCCAGGTGGAGAAAAACTGGGCGGAGGTTACGAACAGGGTGTTTGCACTGACCCAGAAGTGGGCCAGTTGCAAACTATCCCTGAAAGGTCGGGCGGAGGTGGTGAACACCTACATAGCGTCCGTCATCTACTACCGCCTGACCGTAGTGCCCTGCCCAAGGGAAACCCTCACCAAGATGGAGCGCGCGCTCTTCCAATTCCTTTGGAAGAGGCGGGCTCCTATGGTGAGGAGATCCATCTGCTGTCAACACCCTTCGAAAGGAGGGCTGGGGATGCCCTGGCTAATGATGCGTAAACACGCATTAAGGCTACGGCACCTCTACGTATTCCTCACCGGACAACCGGTGTGGGCCTCGTTTGTGAGACGAACCTTTCCCAGACTCGTCTCACTCACCGAGCTGCAATCCTGGGTCAAGCAAAGACCGAGAAAACTGGGCGCCTGGCACACTGAGTGTGCCCAGGCGCTCACCGCCCTCTGGCAGGCGGATCCGGTTATCAGTGGAGACTCCACCGCAACATTCTATAGAGGGCTGGTACGCAGCAGGTGCGACTACGCCCTCGGAGAAGCCCTAGACATGGAGGAGGACGAACTGGCCAGCCTGTTCGGTAGGACATTCAGCCCGGGACCTATGGACAACTTCCAGAAGTCCCTGGCCTGGCAGTGCTACCGAGGGGCTTTACCCGTTCGAGAAAGGCTCTACAGACACGGGCGCCCGGGTAGGGACCCCGCCAAAAAGATCTGTCCCAGATGCGTGTGCGACGAGGAAACCGTTGCACACGCATTAGTACACTGCTCGGGCGTAGCCGATCTGTGGGGCTATGTCGAACAAATGCTGTCAAGGGTGGGACCGATCCGGTTGACCACCGAGTCTATTGTAATGATCAAGCCGCCTCCCCCCTTCAAAGATGAAGCAGAGGCGGTGTTTCTGTGCGTAATAGCCATGGCGAAAGAGGTTGTATGGTGGACGCGTCTGAAAGGACTGAGGTCGGGCACCTTTCTCTCTGGCCAACAACTGGTCCGTTTCTTCCGATATCATTTCGGAAGAAGGATCAGGATGGAGAGAGAGGTGCTGCACCCCAGCCGTTTCTATGAAAGATGGGTGAAAGTGGCGAGAATGGCCCGTGTGAATGGGCCTTCACTCTACATCAGACTATAGGTGAGGAAGATGAAAGACCAAGGGAGCACCCCTTCTCTGTGCTCCTGAGGAGAAGGGTTGCACACTTTTTTCGGGTGTGTGTGCGACCCCCCAAGGCGCCTCCTCTCTATTGAGGATTTTGTTAAAAATTTTATTTTTTGTTATATCTTATTTTATTTTTATATTTTGTTATTGCCTTCTCCTTATTGAGGACGCCTTTTTGTGTAAACTCCCCCCTTTGTACTTGTCCCACTTTTGATGCCCTAGTGGCAAATAAAAGAAATATATCTCTCTATATACACATCTATCTCTCTATATACACATCTACCTCTCTATATACACACCTACCTCTCTATATACACATCTACCTCTCTATATACACATCTACCTCTCTATATACACATCTATCTCTCTATATACACATCTACCTCTCTATATACACATCTACCTCTCTATATACACATCTATCTCGCTATATACACATCTATCTCTCTATATACACATCTACATCTCTATATACACATCTATCTCTCTATATACACATCTATCTCTCTATATACACATCTACCTCTCTATATACACATCTACCTCTCTATATACACATCTATCTCTCTATATACACATCTACCTCTCTATATACACATCTATCTCTCTATATACCGGCAAGTAAGGCTTCCAGGGACTGGATTAGCACTTTAGTTAAGGAGCGGTTGACGGGTGCCATCGTCAACAGCAGGTGGTGGGGATCTCTCAAAAGAGAGATTAGAGTAGTCTCTATAGAATTTAGTAAGGAGTTAACCTCAAATAGAAATAGGAAGGAAAGGGAGTTGGTAGATAGTGTAGAAGCGGCGACGTGGCCAGAGTGTTAGCGTCGAGAACGGCCCTGGGCCAGTTCTTCGACGCGAAACATGAAGGCTGCATCATCCGAAGCAAAATACGAGCTCTGGGAAATGAGGGGACCAAAGCTGTTAGCTGGGCCCACGTGACAGAAGCCAAAAGAGGGAGCAGATCCATTATCCGGTCTTTGCGAGACTAGGATGGACGGGTGATCCTTGAACCTAAGCAGATGTGCGAGGCTTTTCAAAAGCACTTTGCCAGATTGTTCGGAAGGGGCGGGGAGCCGGTTAGGGAAGTGGACTTCGGTCCATACCTCGACAGCCTGCCGCGTCTCTCGGACAGGGAGGCGAAGTCCTGCGAGGAGCCGATTTCAGCCGCTGAGATAGAGGACGTGCTGAGCCAATGCGGCAAACGCAAATCCCCGGGTCTCGATGGTCTTCCATATGAACTATATCTAGCTATGCCGGATTTGTTCCCCGATCTCCTCGAGGCAGTCTACTGCAACTGGCAACAGAACGGGAGAATTCCCTGTGCTGTGTTCAAGGGTGTAGTCACGCTAGTGAGGAAGGACGAGAACAAGGACGATATAAATAATTTCAGGCCCATAACTCTGCTAAATACAGAGTTACAGATTTTGGCCAAGGTGCTAGCAAAGAGGTTGGCGCTTGTCGTGGGCAACCTGGTGGGAGATGCGCAGACATGTGCTATCCCATCCAGGTCCATCCATGACAACCTCCACCTCATGCGATACATCATAGAGAGGGTTGGGAACGAACCCGGCTTTGGTGGGGCCCTGATCAACTTGGATCAATCTAAGGCGTTCGATAGGGTCGACCATGGTTACTTGGATGCGGTGCTAGCGGCGGCAGGCTTTGGACCCGTTTTCAGGGGCTGGATCAATGCCATGCACAACAGCTGCATCTGCTCTAGGGTCAAGGTGAACGGCTGCCTCTTGGAGCCGTTCGAAATCGCGCGGTCCATCTGACAAGGGTGCCGTTTCTCCTCCCTTCTGTATGTAATGACTCTAGAGCCACTGCTGAGGAAGTTGGAGTTGTTGCAGGGCATCCCGTTGGAACCGGGATTGCGGAAAGCGGTGTCAGCCTACGCCGATGACGTAACAGTAATGGTGTCGACGGCCTCGGAAATCAGGGCGATCGGCACCTTACTGGAGGAGTACGAAATGTTTACAGGGGCTAAGCTGAACCGGGACAAGTCGATCGGTCTGCAACTCGGCACGTGGAGGGGCAGATCGATGCCCTCCGATGGCGTCATCGGGCGCTGGACGGAGGGCCCGGTGAAGTTGCTCGGGGTCTGGTTCGGACCAGACCTCCAGGTGGAGAAGAACTGGGGTGAGGTAACGAACAGGGTGTTTGCACTGACCCAGAAGTGGGCCGAGTGCAAAGTGTCCCTGAAAGGTCGGGCGGCGGTGGCGAACACCTATATAGCGTCCGTCATCTACTACCGCCTGACCGTTGTGCCTTGCCCAAGGGAAACGCTCGCCAAAATGGAGCGCGCACTCTTCCAATTCCTTTGGAAGAAGCGGGCTCCTATGGTGAGGAGATCCATCTGCTGTCAACACCCTTCGAAAGGTGGGCTGGGCATGCCATAGCTAATGATACGTAAACACGCATTAAGGCTACGGAACCGCCAGGTATTCCTCACCGGTCAACCGGTGTGGGCCCCGTTTGTGAGGCGAGCCTTTCCCAGACTCGTCTCGCTCACCGAGCTGCAATCCTGGGTCAAGCAAAGACCGAGAAAACTGGGTGCCTGGCACACTGAGTGTGCCCAGGCCCTCATGGCTCTCTGGCAGGCGGACCCAGCTGTCAGTGGAGAATCCACCTCGTCATTCTATAGAGGGCTGGTGGTTAGCAGGTGCGACGACGCCCTCGGAGAAGCCCTAGGCATGGAGGAAGACGAACTGGCCAACCTGTTTGGTAGGACATTCAGCCCGGGACCCATGGATAACTTCCAGAGGTCCATGGCCTGGCAGTGCTACCGAGGGGCTCTGTCCGTTCGAGAAAGGCTCTACAGACACGGGCGCCCGGGTAGGGACCCCTCTAAAAAGATCTGTCCCAGATGCATGTGCGACGAGGAAACCGTTGCACACGCATTGGTACACTGCTCGGGCATTGCCGATCTGTGGGGCTATGTCGAACAACTGCTGTCAAGGGTGGGACCGACCCGGTTGACCACCGAGTCTATTGTAACGATCAAGCCGCCTCCCCCCTTCAAAGATGAAGCAGAGGCGGTGTTTCTGTGCGTAATAGCCATGGCGAAAGAGGTTGTATGGTGGACGCGTCTGAAAGGACTGAGGTGAGACACCTTTCTCTCTGGCCAACAAATGGTCCGTTTCTTCCGATATCATTTCGGAAGAAGGATCAGGATGGAGAGAGAGGTGCTGCACCCCAGCCGTTTCTATGAAAGATGGGTGAAAGTGGCGAGAATGGCCCGTGTGAATGGGCCTTCATTCTACATCAGACTATAGGTGAAGAAGATGAAAGATCAAGGGAGCACCCCCTCTCTGTGCTCCTGAGGAGAAGGGTTGCACACTTTTTTTCGTGGGTGTGTGCGACCCCCTAAGGCGCCTCCTCTCTATTGAGGATTTTGTTATTAAATTTATTTTTGTTATATTTTATCTTATTTTTATATCTTGTTATTGCCTCCTCCTTATTGAGGACGCCTTGTTTTGTAAACTCCCCCCATTGTACTTGTCCCACTTTTTTATGCCCTGGTGGCAAATAAACAGAAAGTTATCTCTCTATATACACACCTATCTCTCCATATATACACACCTATCTCTCTATATACAAACCTACCTCTCTATATACAAACCTACCTCTCTATATACACACCTATCTCTCTATATACACACCTACCTCTCTATATACACATCTACCTCTCTATATACACACCTATCTCTCTATATACACAACTACCTCTCTATATACACACCTATCTCTCTATATACACACCTATCTCTCTATATACACACCTACCTCTCTATATACACATCTACCTCTCTATATACACACCTACCTCACTATAGACACATCTACCTCTCTCTATATACACACCTATCTCTCTATATACACACCTACCTCTATATATACACAACTACCTCTCTATATACACACCTATCTCTCTATATACACACCTACCTCTCTATATACACATCTATCTCTCTATATACACACCTACCTCTCTATATATACACACCTATCTCTCTATATACACATCTATCTCTCTATATACACACCTACCTCTCTATATATACACCTATCTCTCTATATACACACCTATCTCACTATATACACATCTACCTCTCTATATACACATCTACCTCTCTATATACACATCTACCTCTCTATATATACACACCTATCTCTCTATATACACACCTATCTCTCTATATACACAACTACCTCTCTATATACACAACTACCTCTCTATATACACACCTATCTCTCTATATACACACCTATCTCTCTATATACACACCTACCTCTCTATATACACATCTACCTCTCTATATACACATCTACCTCTCTCTATATACACATCTATCTCTCTATATACACACCTACCTCTCTATATATACACATCTACCTCTCTATATACACATCTACCTCTCTATATACACACCTATCTCTCTATATATACACATCTACCTCTCTCGATATATACACATCTACCTCTCTATATACACACCTATCTCTCTATATACACATCTATCTCTCTATATATACACATCTATCTCTCTATATATACACAGCTACCTCTCTATATATACACACCTACCTCTCTATATACACACCTACCTCTCTCTATATACACATCTATCTCTCTATATATACACACCTATCTCTCTATATACACACCTATCTCTCTATATACACACCTACCTCTATATATACACAACTGCCTCTCTATATATACACCTACCTCTCTATATATACACACCTACCTCTCTATATACACATCTACCTCTCTCTATATACACATCTATCTCTCTATACACACCTATCTCTCTATATACACATCTACCTCTCTATATACACATTTATCTCTCTATATACACATCTACTTCTCTATATATACACATCTACCTCTCTACATATACACATCTACCTCTCTCTATATACACACCTATCTCTCTATATACACACCTATCTCTCTATATACACATCTACCTCTCTATATACACATCTACCTCTCTATATATACACATCTACTTCTCTATATATACACATCTACCTCTCTATATACACATTTATCTCTCTATATACACATCTATCTCTCTATATACACATCTACCTCTCTCTATACACACACCTACCTCTCTCTATACACACACCTACCTCTCTATATATACACACCTACCTCTCTCTATATACACACCTATCTCTCTATACACACACCTACCTCTCTATATATACACACCTACCTCTCTCTATATACACACCTACCTCTCTATATACACATCTACCTCTCTATATACACATTTATCTCTCTATATACACACCTATCTCTCTATATACACATCTACCTCTCTATATACACATTTATCTCTCTATATACACATCTATCTCTCTCTATACACACACCTACCTCTCTATATATACACACCTACCTCTCTCTATATACACATCTACCTCTCTATATACACATCTACCTCTCTATATACACATTTATCTCTCTATATACACATTTATCTCTCTATATACACATTTATCTCTCTATATACACACCTATCTCTCTATATACACATTTATCTCTCTATATACACATTTATCTCTCTATATACACATCTATCTCTCTATATACACATCTATCTCTCTATATACACATCTACCTCTCTATATACACACACCTACCTCTCTATATATACACGCCTACCTCTCTATGTACACACCTATCTCTTTATATACACACCTATCTCTATATATACACATCTATCTCTCTCTATATACATCTATCTCTCTCTATATACATCTACCTCTCTATACATATCTACCTCTCTATACATATCTACCTCTCTATATATATCTACCTCACTCTATATAATAATAATAATGAAATTATTGTGTAAAGTGCTCAGGTGCACTACAACTCGTCAATATAGTACATAGAATAATATACATCTATCCCTGTGTGTATATACATAGATCTATGTATATATACACACATCTCTCTCTATCTAGGCATCTATCCATCTCTCTATACACATCTATCCATCAGTACTTTCAGCAAACATTCCTATCAGACCATACCATATTCTCTACCATCCTGGTCCTAATGGTGACGCTCTTCGCACTTAAACCATCAAGTGCCATGTTCAATTCCTGACCGGGCGGAATGTTGTATCTTTGAACAGGACACTTCATTTCACGTTGCTCCAACTAGTCTCAGCTAGAATATATATATACCGGTATATATAGATATATATATATCTATATATACCGGTATATATATATATATATATATATATATATATATATTGTCCTTATCGAGCCCTCTTCGGATTTTAATCTTCACATTTATTATTATTACTCTCTCTTTCTCTCTCATATATATATATATATATATATATATAGATATAGATAGGTAAATATGCACGGGTGTGTATGATTGTGTATAGAAGATTATATTAATAAGAGGAATTCCAACTTTGTCTGATTTACTCGTTTTATTTACAATCCTTTAAAAATATATAATGGTATTATAATGAAATAGTATGATAGAATATTAAATTCTAAGTGTTAATTGAACAAGTACTTTCATGCTTTCGCAATCTTCAGGTTCATGATATGTGGTGACAGTCGAGTTTGCAATTTTCAACTGTTGAAAATTGAAAATTGCAAACTCGACTGTCACCACATATCATGAACCTGAAGATTGCGAAAGCATGAAAGTACTTGTTCAATTAACACTTAGAATTTAAAATGGTATCATACTATTTCATTATAATACCATTATATATATTTTAAAGGATTGTAAATAAAACGAGTAAATCAGACAAAGTTGGAATTCCTCTTATTAATATATATATATATATATATATATATATATATATATATATATGTGTGTGTGTGTGTATAATTAGAAAGTGAACAACACAAAATATAACTACTCCATTACCAAAGGTTTCTGGATCACAGACGATAATAATATACGTCTGGATCGGTCGTTTAGAGTTATGTAAAACACACACACACACACACACACACATATATATATATATACACAAATATATATATATATATATATATATACAGGAATGTGGGTGGTCCACGTTCGGTTTTCCCAATTTGGAGGGTGGGTTGTGGGTTGGTTTAGAAGGGGTCATGAGTGTAGGTAGGTTGGCGTTTGATTGAGGGTGATCAAGTGTTTTTGGACAGATTTGACCAATAACGGTCTTATTTATGTGTGTGTATATATATATATATATATATATATATATATACAGGGTGTTCGGGATAAATTTGACAGTTTCATCAGGAAAAAGAAAAAGTGCTTGGTATCTACAAAATTTATTTGGTTTAAAAGAAATTCAATGGAGAAGGAAATTACACTATTGTCAAAGAGTTTTACTCAAAATAACCTCCATTAGCGTCTATTACAGCCTCAATCCGGGCCCGGAACCTAGAGCAAGCTGATTTTACACTTTGCCTGGGAAGGCCCTCAAAAACTACTTTAATTCTGTCGATTAACTGGGCTTTTGTAGTACTGGCACGGCGATTGGTGTCTTTCTCTACAGCGCCCCATACATAATAGTCCATCGGGTTAAGATCAGGGGAGTTCGGAGGCCAAACATTGGGACTGGTGTAGTCGTAAAACTTGGCTGACAACCATTTTTGACTTTTCCCCGAGGTGTGGCAGGGGGCCGAATCCAGCTGCCATACATACGGCCTATTATTGGCTACCCTTGTTATCCAGGGCTTCAATTCATGCGACAAAGACTGAATTCCGATGCCAGGGTCCTCCAACACTTTTTTCTGCAGATTTTCGATGAATTCTGCTGTGCGAGAGCAATCAGATCTTCTGTTATGTTTCTTTCTTCTAGCCACAGCCTCGTAGTCTCCATTGCAATTCTCCAGTTCATGCCGGATTGTTTTTACAGTGTTCAGGGAGCATTGAGCAGCGACCATAATCTCCTTATTTTGATGGCCGGCGCGAATCATCATGATACAAGTTATTCTCTTCCATGATTCAGGTGGCTCCCAGTCATCCATTCTCGTTGTCATCACATATATGAATGAAGGAGGGTTTAAACTTTCAAATAAAGCCTAGTGGGCATGAATGAATTTAAAACATCTGAAAAAACAACCAAATATTATTCTGTCAAATTTATCCCGAACACCCTGTGTGTGTGTGTGTGTGTGTGTGTATGTATATATATATATATATATATATATATATATATATATATATATGTGGAGGCACATGGGTTAGTGGTTAGAGCATTGGCCTTGCAATCGAAAGGTTGTGAGTTCAATTCTCAGACCAGGTGATGTGTTGTTTCCTTGAGCAAGACACTTTATTTCACATTGCTCCAGTTTACTCAGCTGTAGAAATGAGATGATAGGGACTGGGGTCCCTATCATTCCACTGCAAAGTGGTCGCAGAGGTGCCACGGCAAAAAAGCACCCAGCACTCACTGTAAATGAGGTTGGTGTTAGGAAGGGCATCCAGCTGTAGAGATGGAGCCAGCATCAGTTCCCGTCGCACCCTTGTAAGCAGGGAAAGGCGGACGTGAAATGAAATGATGAAAAAAATGATAGAAGGATACCAGTAACAATGGAGATTTGACCGGTGTCCTGGGGTTAGGTGAAGTCTTTTCTTGATAATAGGGGTGGTGAAACATGCAAGGAACCTCCTATGGGATTCAACACCATATGAGGCCAGCTAGACCTATGTTGGTTCTGAGCTGTAACTACCACTACCACCATACCATTCTCTCTACCACCATACCATTGTCTCTACCACCACACCATTCTCTCTACCACTACACCATTCTCTCTACCACCACACCATTCTCTCTACCACCACACCATTCTCTCTACCACCATACCATTCTCTCTACCACCACACCATTCTCTCTACCACCATACCATTCTCTCTACCACCATACCATTCTCTCTACCACCATACCATTCTCTCTACCACCATACCATTCTCTCTACCACCATACCATTCTCTCTACCACCATACCATTCTCTCTACCACCACACCATTCTCTCTACCACTACACCATTCTCTCTACCACCACACCATTCTCTCTACCACCACACCATTCTCTCTACCACCATACCATTCTCTCTACCACCACACCATTCTCTCTACCACCATACCATTCTCTCTACCACCACACCATTCTCTCTACCACCACACCATTCTCTCTACCACCACACCATTCTCTCTACCACCATACCATTCTCTCTACCACCACACCATTGTCTACCACCACACCATTGTCTACCACCATACCATTGTCTACCACCATACCATTGTCTACCACCCCACCATTGTCTCTACCACCACACCATTCTCTCTACCACCATACCATTGTCTCTACCACCACACCATTCTCTCTACCACCACACCATTGCCTCTACCACCACACCATTCTCTCTACCACCATACCATTCTCTCTACCACTACACCATTCTCTCTACCACCATACCATTGTCTCTACCACCATACCATTGTCTCTACCACCATACCATTCTCTCTACCACCATACCATTCTCTCTACCACTACACCATTCTCTCTACCACCATACCATTGTCTCTACCACCATACCATTGTCTCTACCACCATACCATTGTCTCTACCACCATACCATTGTCTCTACCACCATACCATTCTCTCTACCACCATACCATTCTCTCTACCACTACACCATTCTCTCTACCACCATACCATTGTCTCTACCACCATACCATTGTCTCTACCACCATACCATTCTTTCTTCCACCATGCCATTCTCTCTTCCACCATACCATTCTGTCTAAAACTCAACATACCACCGTATCAGTCACTCTATACCACTGGGCCTGCCATCTACCATTCAATCTTCCGTGGTTGTATAATTTTAATAACTAATATTTTCCTAAAACTTGGTAATTTCTCCGTTTTAATAATATTTATAATACAGTATATTATAATTTACCCATGACATACAATAGAGAATGTAGAGGTGATGTGGTGCCCCAGTATGGCCTTGGTTGTGGTGGTGGTGGGAGGTGCTGCCCCAGTATGGCTTTAGTTGTCTTGGTTTAAAATATACTGAAGAACAAAATCCTAAGACAAAACGTTAAAAAGACAGATGTTGTCACAAGATGTGACTGGGGTCTCAAACATGAGACCCCAGACAGATGTCACAAGATATGGCTGGGGTCAACATGAGGCCCCAGACAGAGATGTTGTCAGAAGATATGGCAAGGGTCTCAAACATGAGACCTCAGACAGAAATGTTATTACAACATGACAGGGGTCTAATATGAGACTCCAGACAGATCTCACAAGATATGGCAGGGGTCAACATGAGGACCCAGACAGAACAATTTTCACAGCACATTGCTTTTATTTCTCCCTGTTTTAATAATATTTATTTTATAATTTATTGTAATTTAACCAGGAAATACAATTAAATGGTTTTAAAAAATGGAATTTATCAGAAGTAGAAACAGTAAATATGTCCTCCTATATTTTGTAATTCCCATATCCCTCTTACTATCATATGTCGATTACATTTTATGTAATATGATAATGATAACGAAATTATTGTGTACAGTGCTCAGGTGCACTACAACTCATCAAAGGTGCATGTATAGTACATAGAATGATGTACAAATGTCAGGGAAATGAATAGTGTATGAGTCATGATATACATGTGTCTATGTGTATGGAGGGGAATATTAGGTGTAGTGTTAGCGAATCTCAGGAAGCATGGAGGTTTTAAAGGATGCAGTGTCTCGACGGCTAACAACTGATGCAGGGAGTTTGTTCCATGGAGGTTTTGAAGGATGCAGTGTCTCGACAGCTAATAACTGATGAAGGTAGTTTGTTCCATGGAGGTTTTAAAGGATGCAGTGTCTCAACAACTAACAACTAATGCAGGTAGTTTGTTCCATGGAGGTTTTAAAGGATGCAGTGTCTCGACAGCTAACAACTGATGGAGGTAGTTTGTTCCATGGAGGTTTTAAAGGATGCAGTGTCTCAGCAGCTAACAACTGATGCAGGTAGTTTGTTCCATGGAGGTTTTAAAGGATGCAGTGTCTTGACAGCTAACAACTGATGGAGGTAGTTTGTTCCATGGAGGTTTTAAAGGATCCAGTATCTCGACAGCTAGCAACTGATGCAGGTAGTTTGTTCCATGGAAGTTTTAAAGGATGCAGTGTCTCGACAGCTAACAACTGATGCAGGGAGTTTGTTCCATGGAGGTTTTGAAGGATGCAGTGTCTCGACAGCTAATAACTGATGAAGGTAGTTTGTTCCATGGAGGTTTTAAAGGATGCAGTGTCTCGACGGCTAACAACTGATGCAGGGAGTTTGTTCCATGGAGGTTTTAAAGGATGCAGTGTCTCGACAGCTAACAACTGATGCAGGTAGTTTGTTCCATGGAGGTTTTAAAGGATGCAGTGTCTCGACAGCTAACAACTGATGCAGGTAGTTTGTTCCATGGAGGTTTTAAAGGATGCAGTGTCTCGACAGCTA
>CAXHJY010000078.1:35000-37500 GCA_964016885.1 Eledone cirrhosa
AACCTAAAACTGATTAGGGTCCCTATACAAACTTATAGGTCCCTAAAAGAAACATTTGAGAAGGATGTGGGGAATTCCTGCGTGAAACCACTCAACCGCGTCCTTCTCAAATACCTCCCCACCCCAGACACCCCCATCCCACCAGACCCCACCCCACCAAACATCTGCGTCCCCACCCCACCGGAAACCACCACCCATCCAGACAACCCCTCCAACACCCCCATGGAAATCGTGCGGCCTGGTCCCCAGGAGGCGAAGGGTGAGTGATCTCTTTTCCTCTTTTAACTTTTCAGCACCAACATGGCCAATATAAGAGTTGGATGTGTGAATGTACGCGGCCTGGGGATGCCCTGGAAACAGGGCAAACTCTTAAACGACCTCAGGTCGCACAGTTTGGATGTGGTAGCCATTTGCGAGTCCAGGATCCACGGCGAGCGACAGCTGGCCCCCATCTTCGATGACTTTGAGATCTACGCATCTCTCTGTCAACCGGGGGGTGGGGGCGGAGTTGCCGTTTTGCTGCGGAAACACCTGGGCCTCGTAACACAGACGGTACATCTGGACCCGGAGGGTCGACTGGTGGTCCTAGACGTTGACGGTAGTGAAGGTGGAGCGTTCAGGCTGGTGGCCGCATATGCCCCATCCGGGACACCGCGGCCAGACTTCTTCAAACGTCTAGAGACTTTTCTGGGAACGTCCCGCTCCTTGCTTTTAGTGGGGGACTGGAATGGAATCCTAGATGCACGTTGGGACTATGTGGGAGCATGTCCCGATAAAGGGGGGTGTAACAGCCTCAAACAGTTAATCGACCGATTTGACCTGGCCGATAGATATCGACTAGATTTTCCGACTGCGCCACTGTGGAGGTGGAGTAATCGTAGCGGAACATCTAGATCGTACCTAGATAGGGTTCTAGTTAGAAATAAGGATAGGGACATGTTAAGCTGTCCACAAATGTTCATGGTTGCCTATTCAGATCACAAACTAGTGACCTGCATGGCCAACCTTGATAGAACCCATAGACAAGGACCCGGCTACTGGAAGCTGAACTTGTCGTTACCGACAAGCAAAGCCTACAGTAGACGGATTAGCACTTTAGTTAAACAGCACTTGACAGGGGCCATTGTCAACAACAGATGGTGGTACTCTCTCAAGAGGGCAGTTAGATTAGACTCGATAGTTTTTAGTAAAGAATTAGCGTTGGATAGAAATAGAACCGAGAAGGAACTGGTAGATAAAGTAGAAGAGGCAATTAGAAGTGGCAACGTAGCCAGCGTGCTAGCAACGAGAACGGCCTTGGACCAGTTCTTCGACGCAAAGCACGAGGGCTGCGTTGTCAGAAGCAAAATACGTGCTCTGGGAAACGAGGGAGCCAAAGCTGTTAGCTGGGCCCGAGTGACGGAGGCAAAAAGTGGCAACAAGTCCACGATTCGGTCTTTGAAGGACCAAAACGGACGCGTGATACGTGAGCCGAAGCAGATGTGTGCGGCTTTTCAGCGGCACTTTGCTCGGCTGTTCGGGGGGAGCGGCGCGCCGGGAGAGGCTATGGATTTCGGTCCATACCTCGACGGCCTACCGCGACTCTCGGACAGCGAGGCGAAGTTCTGCGAAAAGCCGATTTCAGCCACTGAGATAGGGGACGCGCTGAGCCAATGCGGCAAACGCAAATCTCCAGGTCTCGACGGTCTACCCTACGAATTTTACGTAGCAATGCCGGACTTATTCTCCGGTCTCCTGGAAGCGGTCTACTGCAACTGGCAACAGAACGGGAGAATTCCCAGTTCTGTAACCGGGGGCGTGGTCACACTAATCAGGAAGGACGAGAATAAGGGGGATGACATAGGCAACTTCCGGCCCATAACTCTGCTAAACACAGAGTTACAGATTTTGGCCAAGGTGTTGGCAAAGAGGCTGGCGCTTGTCGTCGAGAACCTGGTGGGAGAAGCGCAGACATGCGCGATCCCGACCAGGTCCATACACGACAACCTCCACCTCATGCGATACATCATAGAGAGGGTAGGGTGTAAACCCGGCTTCGGTGGGGCCCTGATCAACTTGGATCAGTCTAAGGCTTTCGATAGGGTTGACCATCGTTACCTGGATGCGGTGCTCGAGGCGGCAGGCTTCGGACCCGTGTTCAGGGGCTGGATTGCTGCAATGCACAACAGCAACATCTGCTCAAGGGTCAAGGTGAACGGTTACCTCTCGGAGCCGTTCCATATTACGCGATCCATTCGACAGGGATGCCCTCTCTCCTCCCTTCTGTACGTACTGACTCTCGAGCCACTACTGCGGAAGCTGGAGCTATTGCAGGGCATCCCTCTGGAACCGGGACTGCGGAAAGCGGCGTCGGCCTACGCCGACGACGTGACAGTAATGGTGTCGAGCGCCTCGCAATTCGAGGAAGTCGGCACCTTACTAAAGGAATACGAAAGTCTCACAGGAGCGAAGCTGAACCGGGACAAGTCCATCGGTTTGCAACTCGGATCGTGGAGAGGCA